>BQKZ01004388.1:49240-62283 GCA_036244855.1 Temnopleurus reevesii | reverse complement strand
AACAAGAGCAGTTGACATGTATTGACAAGGTGGATCTTTACTTCTGGTTGACTATGACCGTGACGAAGGAAATGAAAAACACCACACTATATCTTGTTTTACATCCTCCAGGTGCTGTGCATGCTTTAGACCATCTCAGTACATTGTAGGGGATAACTGCTGCCAGTGCAACACCACTGCTGTACGGTCCATAGCAGGAGTGAATGAGGATGATCTAATCTATGTCAGCTTCAAAAATAAGGTAACATTTCATTTATTGAAAATATTAATTCTTGAATGATATGTAAAACAGATGCAGAAAGTGCTAAAATCATGAGTATGAATGACAAACTCTTGTCAGGTAGCTTCTCCTTATACATTTTCCTAAATTATCTCTGTTATCAAAAAAAAATATATTCATTGAAGAGAGTTGATCAGTTGTCTCACAATTTACAAACAGAGAATGTTTGCACATTTTATGTTTGCACATCATGAGACAACTGATCAACTATCTTCAATTATTCTTCACCACGATGAACCTCTTTCAATCCAAAGTAATATCTTTTATCCAATCTGTCCGGAAACAATTAGGAGAATGTCATTGTTTTATATTTTATTTTAAAATTTGTATCATAAACAAGAGAGCATTATATGTATCTCAAAACTAGTTTACCATATGATTATTCTGGGTTTTTTCTTTTTTTCTTACAGATATTCCAGAGTCCATTCTTTGTTCTCCTAGATCACAGTCGTAAAGCTGTTGTCATAGCGATTAGAGGCACTCTATCCTTCAATGTAAGTTCAAAGACTCATGGACTTTGAAATATATTTGTTCTTCAATTTGACAGTAATCCTGGCTCTCTTACTTTGACTTGATTTTAAGCCTTTTGTAAAAATGTTGTTTGTATTTTTTATTCAATTTTTGTGTTTTATTACCATGTTTTGGCCGATTTCCGAAGAACAGTCCCACCTAAAGGGTTTGTATGGTTTATATAAGCACTCTTGATATTTCCACAGGTAAAACCCCAACACCACTCCAATTAATTTATTTGATGAAGTTTGCAAGATGTGCCAGATCTCTGCCTTATGAAAATCTTGTTATGGGCCTGCAAAAGATGCCAGGGTTGTAATGCAAGGCTCTATGCATGACTGGTGATCCATTCCTCCACTCAGTGATAAACCTTCAAGTCAATGAGTTAGCACCAGAGAAAGGGTTACCAGTCGTCAATAGAGTTATGCGTAATTCTACAAACAAATTTTTGAAATACAACACTGAATTAAATATGACAGCAAGCATTTAGAGTATTACTTGAAACTCTCAATGTAGCTATTGGAAGGTGACGGGCTTTTGCCACTTAGCCAAACATATAATTCCTCTTTTTGTGTAGGACATGTTGACCGATGTATCAGCAGATGCAGAGAGGTTGGACATAGATGGACATGAGATCTACGCCCATAGAGGGATTGTCAACAACTCCAAGCACATCATAGGTAAACTACAGGAACTCAATCTGCTAGATGAAGCATTCCGTAGATATCCAGTGAGTATATTTATTCTTTGAAGCTGAGAATCAGTAAAGAGTGAATGGATGCTTCAGATAATCAATTACTTTTTGAGCAAAATTTACCCTGAAATTGCTGAAATAATGGAAATTTCTGAAGATTTCAGCTCATTTTAATAAAATTTCTTCATCCTTATTGATCGTTATCTTTATAGTTATACTGAACTATTTTGTGAAGCCTGTCCTAAATTGCCCACCAAGGGATACAGGAAAAGGTTACTATATACAGGTGGCATTGTCATTTTTGTATTACAGTAGAGACTCATTATAAAGAGGTCTGATTTGACAATATTTCAGATAAAGAGCAATAATACTCTGGTCCCAGCTCTTTATTTAACCCTGATAAACTTAAATTCCTATTATAGCAAGTTGTTTATGGTAGATTCAGGCACTTCATTATCCTGAGTTTTGATATTATATATATTCTTTACACTCTACTATAGTATTAGATGATGATGATGGCCTCCTGTTTAGATCCGGTCGCCACCTTAGCTTGGTGCTCATGGCGCTCAATTACTAAAAACTAATGTCTCCCAAATTTCAATGTCCTAATGAGTGCTATTCATCTTTCTGTCCAAGAATTCCCAGTTATGGTATGATTAGAGATTGAAAACCAGCTAATTTCACTGTGGAGCAGTATCAAATACATTTGTTTTATTTGCCTTTCAGAGTTACAAACTAGTTGTGACTGGTCACAGCCTAGGAGCTGGGGTAGCGGCCATCTTGTCCGTCCTTCTCAGAGAGCAGTACCCCAACGTTCAAGCATATGCCTTCTCACCACCCGGTGGCCTTATCAAGTAAGCTCATCGACTTTTTTATGATGCAAGGTTTCTGTTAGAAATTGTTTACTCAAAGTTCATGAAATGGATGCTTGGTTGGCATTAATGCTTTGCTGATAAGAATAAGAATAGCAAAATGCTAACTTGATGCTAAACCAGTTATTACCTTGTGGCACATGGTGTTGTGATTAAATTGGTGATGAATTAGGCTTGCTCGGTATTGTTCTTCTTGTTCTTCTTAAGATATCAGGCCAATTGTCTTCAATAATACAGGCCTATGTGCCATTACATGTTTGTTAGGTCAATAGCCAGATACTTGGAGGTCTAATTATTCTTTTTTTGAATGATTGAAATTATTATCCCAATGATTGAAATCATTATCACAACATGAATTAACAGTGATTGATGGTGCATTTCGAAGATGCTGAGAAAAAAGTCGCAGGCATACTCGGTAAGGCAATCAGTTGTCATTATTATTGTTTTTATTATTATATATTCAATACAAAATCATTCGATTGATTTTTATTTTTATGAATGACTGCCAAGTATTAGTAGCCCTATTTATTCCTTATTTTGGTTTGGAGATCCTTTGAAAAAGGGATATTTCTGTCATGGAGTGTTGATCATTGATTGCCTTTGTTGTGTGTTTACAGTGCTGAAGGAGTATTACACACCCAAAGTTTTGTAACTTCAACTGTACTTGGAGAAGATATAGTAGCAAGGTGAGTTAGTAATTCAGGTTTTTTTTTCAGATTCAAATATTTATTTAAACTGATAATTTTTAAAAGAATGTTACAAACAGAAATATAAATGAAACAAGCAAATTTTTACATGTAAATGCAAGCAAACACGACAAAATAAATGAGAGGTTGGGCCTGCTGAAGAGCATTGCTTGTGACCAGAACCTGAACAGTACAAATATTGAAATATATCATTGAGATTGAATACATGCAATAATTAAGATACATTGGGTAAAAGATAATTAATCTAAATACGTAATCTCTTGAAAGGTACCACCTTTATGTATCAGCTTGTGTTTATTTATATGTTCTTGAACCTAAGATAAATTAAAACTGATTAACAGTGCATATTTTGGCTGATGTGAAAACAAAAACCACAGTCAAGTTTGGATAGGAATCAAACCAACTGCTTCCTGCCTGAGTTTTCCTTTAGCTTTGTTTAACGAATTGTCCAATTTGCAGAGCTGGGCAAACTCTAAATAAGTAGAACAAACCCATCATCGATGCTCTCTGAGACAATAAACACACACATGTGTTCTGGTATGCAAGTGGTCTTTTATTTACTTGATAGTGTTTTTAATATCCTATTTCAGATTGATAAAGTGCAGTAAAATGCTAAACTTGTTATAAACATACAGACAACTTTTGCTACTTTTTGCTGTATTGATCATTTTTTAATAGTTTCTGATGTTGATGCAGTGAATATAGAAATGTATGTTTTAGAGCAGATTTCATTCTAATATCAACCATAAGATAGGAAAATATGTCTTTACTTGTTCTCATTCGTATATGCAAATTTTCTTTTTATAGAATGAGTATGTGCACACTAAAGCATCTCAGGGACCAGCTGATAGAAGTTATTAAGACCTCACGAGTGCCTAAGGTAATAGTCCTTCATGTGTGGGAAACTTAAAAAATTGTGGAAACTCTTCAAGATAATAATTTTGCTCTTTTACCTATATGCATTATTTTAGTAACAATATCCACAGACCCTAACATCACAGCCCAGGAGAGTATATATATGAATTATTTAATTATTATTATTATTATTATTATTATTATTTTTGAAAAGTAAAGCATAACAAATTTGGTATCATTTGAAAATCATATTTTATGAATCCTAAAGGAATAATTTCATCTGGTGCTGCCCTGTTTTACTGAAGCAAGCAAATGTAATTAGCATAATTATGAAAACTTCTCTTTTTGGCAAATTTTGAAAAGTTCATGTTTGAATTAAATGTTTGAATTAAAAGTACATATAGCTTTAAAAATATATTGTTTGCTATTTTTGAGTTACCAAGATGTAAGGTTTATGGAGAGAAAAAACTGCTTCTTCAGTTTATCCATTTTAAAAACGAATAAATAGAAATATGTAATGGACAATGTATGTCTAATCTCCTTTTGTTTTTTCTGCAAAATGAATAGACATGTGTAATTTTCCCCAACATTGTATACAAATCAGCTTCGTGTAAGTGATATGCATGCGATATAAGCATGGGTGTGAGAGTTTAGAATTTAATCAGAATTCTGATTTTGGGTAGTATGGTTAAAAGACTCTTTTTCAGGTGTTTTCAATACAAATTCTATGAAAAGAGTGATATTTTTTTTTTATAGCATTCATATTTTTCAGACTTTTTTTCACAGATGTTCTCACACCCCTGTATAAGCTCACCACAAGCTAATGACTTCCCAATTCTTAATTGCAATAATCTGAATTTTATGCTTTTTCATTTTGATTCTGTAGTACCGAGTGATCCTGCGTGGTCTCTGGTACACCTGCAAGGGTCTTCCAGAGGACCTGCCCGTCTCCCATGGTGATGATGACCATGGAGAAGGATTCTGCTATTGAACCCTGCAAAATCCTCGTAATGGCTATGATTACCATGAATATCATGCTGATAATGATGTTCAGAACTATGTGTCTACAGCAATCGAACGCAAACTCAAACGTTTTTACATTGCTCAAATCAAAAGACAAGACACTTTTCCACTATTAAAAATTCATGCAATATGAATTTAAAAAAATGTGTACATGGGTATGATCAATATTCTACTCACTAATCATGTTTCCAAAAGCTAGTAAGATAGAAGTTGAAATTTCATTTGGGGTCCAGATTAGATTAAACAATAACAGTCATCACTCAGTTTCTTCTTAATTTTTATTTTCTGCTATAGTACCGAGTGATCCTGCGTGGTCTGTGGTACACCTGCAAGGGTCTTCCAGAGGACCTGCCCGTCTCCCACGGTGATGAAGATCATGGAGAAGGATTCTGTTGTAACCCACGTGAACCCCTCTTACCGGCTACGCGCAGAGATGCTGCCGAAAGGAGACTACTTGATAGTCCTTTGGAGGAAGAAAGAGGTGAGGTTTAGAAAAAAATGTTTTGTGGCCTTAATGGACACAGAATTGTTATTTCAGAATTGTCCTGCTGTAGCCCCCACGCACCCCTCGAACCCGCTATGTGAAGAGATGCTGATGAGAGGAGACTACTTGATAGTTCTTTACTGGAAAAAATAGGAGGCAGAGAAGATTAGGTATAGCAGAGAAAGTTATGTGGCCTTATGGGACATAGACTTTACATTTACACATGTTTTAGATAAGCAGATGGTGGGCCATGAAGAGGGATTTTGCTGTAATTCCCGGGAACCAAGAGGGATAACTTACAGGAAAAAAAAACAACATGTTGCAGTCATATGAACAAAATTTTCTTTTAACTCCGTTTGAAAATGGAACGATTTTCCATTTACCCCCAGAAATGCAATGAATGTTTAGTCTGAATTTTCAATCATGATATTTTCTTTTCTTATGTGTTGTTGGCCAAGAAAAGAGGATATGCATACATACGATGGTTATGGGATTTATTTGTATAAAGCTGGCTTTGATCTTAGCGTAAAGAATCTTTTGTGAATTATTACCTTTTTCTTTCTTCCCATCGCATCAGAAAACGGAATCATCCATAGTAGCGAGAGTGCAGCCATTGAGGTAGATGTTGCAGGCGCAGATGAGGAGCCGAGTACATCGTCTAATGGAGGTCATTCCCGGGGCAGAGGTCGTAAAGAGTACATGCCCCTGTTTCCTCCAGGTCAGATGATGTGGATCACCAGAAGGGACATGCATTCTGGGTAAATAAGAAATCTATTCTCTTCTGGCTGAGATACGTTTTCAAATCATTCATTAACAGACCATTAACAAAGTATTGCCATGATTGCCAATATTGCAATGTAGTGTTGATCTATGAGGCATCTATATGCTTTCTAAAATGCTGTTTTCATTTCTTATGCAATACTATGTAATTCTTATGCAATATAGGCAGTACTTGATTTTCAATAAAAATAGAAATTTCCATAATTTGCATTTCCTTGCATATTTATAATCTTCTTTTATCGAAATAGAATTGAAATACAAATAAATGTATACATGCAAACGAGAAAATCTTTAAAGCTGCTTTTATGATGGTATTTTGTTGTTTTTCTCTACCTGTGTGTTCATGAAACAATCCATTCTTTTCAATAAGGGTTACACTTGAACAGGGGTGGAATTTGTTTTTAAAATTTCTAACAATTAAAAAGAAATAAAAAGGTCCCCATTTTCTTTCCGCCCCATTTACTTTCATTCTTTTTCATTATCAAATTTTTATGGGGACACCCGCCCCCTCTATCTCCCTTGCTAAGCACCTGCCTTTCATACATTTTCTGTAGCTCAATTTTCTATTATTTCCCTCTCTTTGTTCAGTGGTTGCTGCGGGACCAAAGAAGAATACTGCGCTCGCTGGGTGACCCATCGTCAGTTTGACCACATAGGAGTCCGGCCGGGCATGATCAAGGATCACCTCCCTATGGACGTAGCAAACGCCTTCAACTGGCTCGTTGACCGGGTTAGGAACGGTCAAGTAGTCCATGAGGATGTTTCATGATAATTTTAATATTAAAAATGAAATGAAGGTGTAATTTACCAGGGATGAAGAACAAGCAAAATTTTCTATATCCGTGATGATTTATTCGTAGTGAAGTCAAGGTGTAAGTGACCATCGATGAAGAAAGTTGGTACCATTCTGATAATCAAATTTTACTTCGTAAAATGAAGACTTTCTTTATCTTTTGCATTGTATGTGAGTCTATTGTAAGCTCAGTTTAATAAAGTGCTTGGGACCATAAAAAATAGACCATTATTGAAGAAGATTATTATACCAGGGTAAAGAACAATAAATTGTAAAGAGCTGGGGCCAGATTACCACTTTCTACCTCTTTTAATAATAATTTTGCTCTACCTGATCTTTTTCTACCAAGTTTCCTTTGTATACTGCAAACCTAATTGATGTCATATTTGAAAGTGTTTAAAACTTGGGAAAAGTCACTCTGAAAATGAACAATGGAAATTCCTTTGTATCCTGCATACCAAATTGATGTCATATTTGAAAGCGGTTAAAACTTGGGACAAGTCAATATAAAAATGAACAGCGGCAGTTGACAAAATTGGAGTCCTCAAGATGAATAGCTCTGGTACACAAAATGTACCATTGTGAATTGTACATTTGTACACTGAGGCTATTGAATACAAACAACATTTCCTTCCTAATTAAATTGTAAGGAAATGTTGTTTGTATACAAAAGCCAATGTGAAGTTTGGATTGGGAATTAACCATTTTCCACTTTATTCATCCATAATGTCCATTATGATTACTATTAAAATATATGCATTGGTCTAACTGCACAGGGTAAACATTCTGCATTTTAAGGTACTTTTAGACTTCAGGGCCCTCAACATAAAAAAGTTTATTTCAATGCAAATCAGAAAACTTAATGAAAGTCCTGAGTAATATACAACTAAATTTTTTTTTTAAATTTTCTAAGTTTATTGGAATTATACTACCAACTGGCAAATTATGTTTCTGGACATCAGATACAAAGTCAAAGGTTGGACATAAGAAAATTTGATCATTTATGGAATTTACAATGAGATGATAAATTCAGTAATTTTATTAATTTATTACCGAAGTTTAAATCTTCCTTGAAAACCTATCTATTAAAAAAGCACTATAAATGACTTTGTCCCAATTGAATAGCATCTTTAATTTCCTACTTGTCATTTCTTTAAGCGCATAGAGACGCAATGGCAGTGATATGCGCTATATAAGCAATGTGTTATTATTATTATTATTATATCTTAAAACAATTGAAATTCATAGGCTGATCACAAAATACATGTATATATATCTTGAAATATGCTGTTGGAAGAATGTGTAATTCTACTGTGCTGTGGATTATTTTATTGTGGTGGAATATGTGATGCTTTATAAAGAGCAGGGGCCGATTGCCCGAAATGGTCTTAGCTATCCTCTTCATGCTAAGGCGTCTTAACATAGTCACATCAAAGCTAATGTCGATGTTACGAGGGTGGCAAAAGAAGTCAATACGTCTTAACAAGAAGAGGGTAGCTAAGACCATTTCGAGCAATAGGCCCCAGGGGTATATTGTATACTTTTTTGATTGGGTGCCTTTCAGCGAACCTTGCATTGTTCAAACATATTTGTCAATTATTCTTCATGCCTCAATTCATCTCTATCTCAACACATTTTATACAGTAAAAGCCATAGAGTGTAAATACATTTTCGTAAATTCCTGAAATTTCAAACCCTTTCACACATTAGCCAGTTGTTATTTTTACATTTCTAAAGATTATCATTGGGGACGTTGTTCGAAAGTTGCAATTCATCGCAAGTTGCAGTTAATCGGAACATTCAAATTCATTGTTCCATGCGCGTCTTGTAAAATGCACATACCGTGCGTGAATAAAAATGTGCATTACAATGTGCAAACTTGCTGTTAATTTGCAGTTGATTTTGAACAACACCCTCTTAGTCTAGTCTAATGAGTGAAAATTTCAGCTTTTACAGCAATCCTCTGGAAATTTCTAATGGTAATGAAAGCTTATTGCGAGGCTTATTGCAAGAAATGTTCAATTGAAGGTTTGCTGCAAATCGATTGAAATTTATGCAAATATTCTGCCAGGATTCATACCTTTGAGGAGATTGGTATGGGAAAATGGTTTTATTTTCTGAGTTCTGATTAAATGCAAAATAAATAATTGCAACCTTCTTGTGACAACTCTGTATATGTGACATTCTATGTATGGTCATGGGAGAAAATAGGATAGAAAGCACCTACCAAAAAAGTTCACATGATGCATCCATGAAAAAAATTTGTCATCTCAGTCCCATATGATTCTTCTTTTGAAATTACCCCCATTCACTCCATATGACTCACCTAATTCTTCTTTCATTTTTTATTGATATATTTTTTACTTTGGAAGTTTAATATGTGAATATTTGGAAACAAATTGTATTTTCATCTTAAAATGTTCAATATTCATAATTCCAATGATATATTTTTGCTATTCTTATATGCTTTCAAGACTAACATTTATTAACAGTGATATATTCGCTGATTTTTGGTGCTTTCAATATCATGATATACCATTTCTATTTATTGATTGGTTTTGGGTTGCTTGTTAACATGTAGAATCTATTAATACACTCTATACTTTGTGGTATGTCTCCTGATTTCAGATTATATCATTGAAAATGTTATATATTTAGGTATGTCATGCTACATCACTAAAAGCAAATTATTCATGAGAAACAGTCTATAATTAACAATGATGTTTGTAACTAATTTTCAGCTCTCTATTACATAAACAGGCTTTAATTTACAGAAGTTTCTTGCCGTGACAGATAGTGATAACAGCAATATTTCTTTGCTTTAGGTGAAATGATTTATAAGTAAAGTCTTTATTTTCATTGAAAAAAAATTGTGTTTGATGTACAGTATAAATGACGTAGAATTATAAAGTGTAATGTGTACTCCAATTAGGAAATTTCCTGATATTTAAAAGGTAATAAGAATAAAATTGACTCATTTTTTGCAATGCTGTACTTAAATATTTTTTGCATAACTTAATTTTTGAATGTTTTGAATCAATTTTTTTTTATGCAAATTCATGCAATTGTACTTGCCTAACGATGCACTGGAATCAGAATGTTTTTCTTTTTTCTCTTAAAGACAAGCTGAAGCAGTAAAAAATAATATTAATTGAGAAATACATTCAAGTGGTTATTCTTTTTATTTTGAAAGTATGCAGTACTATATTGTAGAATTATAGATAAAATCTAAACAATGCATGTGTGTCGTGATACATGTATATGTTATGTCATGTTATTTGAATATTTTGTACGTGATTATATATTTATTTATTAGAGTAGGCAAAATTTGAGTTATGATGAGGGAAAGTTATTTGACTTGCCAATATGAAAACATATATATGATTATACAAATTTATTAAAGGTCTTAAAGTGCAGCAGAAATTCACTCTAAAATCAAAATCAAAACCATCAAATTGTATATTGCGCAGAAAAGTAATTGAGTGATTAAATCTAAAAATATGTTTACATATTGCTCCAAATCAGCATCAAATATCTGTAATCTATCATGCACAAATTTGTTGGTATGCCATTTGGACATTGTTGTGGACAACAACCATGTGATGTTTTTTTTTTTTTTGGGGGGGGGGTGACACTATTGTTTAAAAATCTTGGTTAAACAGGATAAGTATATATTTCAATAAAACATTGGGATAAATTACTAAAGGAAAAACAAATTATAAATTCGTTTTATCAACTATTTTTGAGCTAAATATGACAAAAAATGTTAATTGTTTACTGAAAATGCGAATCCTAATGAGCAGATATTTTCTCCAAAATCATGCATTTTATTTATTTGTTTGATGAAAGGTTACTGTGAAAGTACCTTGTAATAGAAAATAAGTATGTCTTGTTGAATGTTGGTAGCTATCGATGGTATAGTTTATGTCAATCTTCAAAGTTGGATGTATGTCAAAATTTATAAAACTTGAAAGGATCTCTTTTATACTTTGAAAGTGTAATGCTATCAATAAAAAAATATGCATAGAAAAGCAATGTCACGAGTGTTTTATTGGTTTCCAATCTCTCATTGTACCTGCCAACTGATACAGAGTCTCTTACCTATTTTGGTACTAGAGTGGAAGCTCAGTATAACAATATGCTTAGGAGCACCAAAATACCTTGCTATAGCAGTAATCTCCTTATAGCAGAGTTAAAAAACAAGGAAGTTATAATTTATATCAGATGTCTTTATACCGAGTTCCCACTGTTCACTACCCTAAAGATTAGGTTTCCTTTTTTTATTGTACATTTTCAGAATGGTTACACTCATATGGCTGTGACTTGAGCGTGAGACTTCATTCAATAGCTGAAATCACCCATGTGTGCAATCTATTACACTGTGTTTGATGGCTTTCAAATTAGTTGTATACGGTCATTTCCAGATGCATAAAAACATCTATGAGTGATCCTCAACTTTTTAGGAGTGTAGGAATGCCATCTTTAAATCATGGGAGAGAAAAGAATATGTGCATGGCGCTACAAACCCACTTGCCCGAATGCCCAGGGCAACAAAATTGAACCCTTGGGCAAGTAAATAAGATTGTCACTTGCCCAAAGGCATATAGAAATTGTGTTTGGGCCATTAATTTGAGAAACTACTTGTGCTTTCGGGCAAGTGGTGCGAAAAAATTCTTGTAGCACCCTGATGTGTATTTTAGAGTTCATACAAGGATTTATATTCTTGGAAATATCCCAAATGCAACTGTCTTGCATGTTATCAAGCACACTGCAATGTTTTCAAACATGAGTGATTTCAGTTGATACGTGATGTCTCACGCTCCAATTGAACAGTCTAAAAAGTGAAGCCGTAGTGAAGTTAAATAATTTAAAGTTGGTCCCTAATTTTATCACGAGTGCATTGTTAGGATCACATTTAAATTTTTATTCTGGAATGGTCGTTATCTCTACCCCCCCCCCCCTCCACCCCTCAAAATAAAATTAGGACAACATTCAAGGAATGTTATTATTGGTTGGCATGTCCATGTTTGATAAGGTGGTCCCAAAACGGTCAATTCTGCCTAATTGGAATTTGTCAAAGTAGAATAATTGCCAAAATCAGTGTGATGTTTTGGAACAATATCAAAACCAGTGTGATTTACCACTTCTAAGTTCAATCCCTTATTCAAACAGATTTTTGTGGTAAAAAAAGATACGACTTTGGCAGAACTACCTGTATTTATGGATATCAGTAAAGAATTTGAACAAAGTTTACCATAATCATAAATGATTTAATAAAGGATCAGAAAACATATTCTTGCATGTGCTACAAACAGACAAATTGCTCTCCTCCCATATTCAATTTCATTTGACAATTTAAGAAGGCTAAACAAAGGCCTATGCAGGAAATTAAATGATAGAACATGATGCCATACTTTCCTGAACACTTTGGGCAGCACTTTACTTATTTGTAGTAAATCTAACTTGTATCACCTTGATTTAATACCAAATTATTGTATTTTGCAGCTCCAATAAATCAAAATAAACAGCAATGAGAACAATAAGGATTGTTATTCCCTTGGAAAAGCACTGCTTCATGTAACAATCAAAGAGTACATGTAAATATCTGGGTGTTTCAGCCAATAACTATACGCAGTGTACATTTTCAGTAGTCCGCATGAATCATACAGACTTTTGTGTAAAAAAAACTAACAATAATGATAATTTCAAAAATAAAATCAGGCAAGGCAAAGACATTAAAAGATTTTAAATTTATGAAAACAATTTTTTGATTGTTCACTGGAAGACTTCATATCTCTGAATAGACACTGATTTTGTTTTTTAAAAAAAAAGTACATACGTGGTTCTATAGTACTGAAGTAAGATAGGAGAACTTTTGAGCATAATATAGCATTTGGAATCATAACTAGATGAATCCTCGACCGTGCACGGTCGAAATTTATGCCTCCGCCATCACGCAATCAGAAAGATATGTACGGCTTGTTCCATGCCATCAGAAATAAAAAACATTGTACAAATTTTGGGCACTGCCACCTTTGACCCCAC
>BQKZ01004388.1:23270-42559 GCA_036244855.1 Temnopleurus reevesii | reverse complement strand
CCGGGGGACTTAGTAGAGTGGGCGTTGGCTGGCTGATGTGGGAGTTGGTACGGTACGTTTTTAAGTCAGATTAATTTGGGGTTAACTGCAGATCTCGACTCCAGATCTATGCATTTTCCAGTACACCCGGTAATAAAATAAAGGTAAGAAAGTTAATGTAGCCTTGATAATTGGAACTTGTGTGGGCCGTGGGACTGCACTGATCAGATCAGACATATCATATATCATGTTTTATTTCTTTTAATGTGACTTGGGACTTGGGTAATTTTGAAAACTGCCATGGACATGGTCTGTTTAGAAATTAACAGAGTGACTGATGGTTCAATGGTCGTTCATAATCATATAATTATCAGGGAGCATTATGGGTAGTTGTTCTAGTACACACCTGTGTGCGAATTGTTTATACTGCGCAAAATCACTTCCGTACTAGAGTCGAACAACTACCCATAATGCTCCCTGAAATGAACCTGGATCTGGATCTGGATCTGGATAATATAATTGATAAGCTCCTACAGGAACATCACTCAATGTGAAGCTGTATTGAACAGCTGAGGATTAGTCTTGCCTCCTATCCAGCACAGATAACTGTGCTTAAAATTTGGCCAAGTCTTTTATACTCATTAGTGTGAAGACACTTATTAATGCATCAACCCTAGAATTTGTATGATCAAAGAGTGCCATTTAGAGAAAAAGTGAAAAATGGAATGAATGGGGAAATATTTGGCATGTAATTTTATTTGTGATTTACACTTGTAACTCTGTAGTAATAAATTCTGAGCATCAATGGAAAGACAAGACAAGACAAGTAGAGGATATTTAAGAATTTTTCTTGCAACATGGCCTTGTAATCTGTATGGCTCACTCTCTATTCTCCAAAGGAATAGTTGTATTTATTTATAAATGATCCATAGAACATTATGATTTCTGAGAAATTCTAATTAAAATTGTGTGACATTCTTTTTCAGATTGGAAGCATTGACTGATGAGCTTGCCAACTTGAAGAATAAAGTGGAAGAATTGTATCCTTTTGAAATTTAGATTGACAAATGATTGACCAGAGGTCTTTCATTAGTTTGTGATGCAGTTCAATTTCATGACCGATCATTTGCAGGGTCTCTTTTGTGTGAAATAGAAAAAATGCTAAATACAGCAATTATAATTATGAAATTGATACTTTCATTTGTGATGTTAGCTAAGCAAAAATTAAGTTTATTATTGACCATGTATTTTTTTATTGAGAATCTTCATCAAGTTTTTTTTTAATGTATTTTTTTTATATATAGTTCATAGAGAGTAGTTTATACCTCTGTTGCACTATAGAACATAGTATATATAATATAATATATATTGAAAATATTAGCAGTTATTGCACTAGATCAGGTTCCATTAAAAAAAATAACTTATAAATGTTAATTTATCACTATAATCCTTAATGAATATCATCAAAGGCGAAGGGAAAATGAATGGTTGCAGCAAGAGGCACAGCAAACCAGGATTGAAAGTGTGAGTATGCATTATTATTTCTCTTTTTTGTTATTATCATGTTGGGTTCGTGTTAAAAGCTAAAAATTAGTCCCTGGAATTAAAATTTATAATCTATTCTATATCTGTATTGAGTTGGTCTCTAACATCAGCCTATAAAAGAATTAAACAAAGCTCAAGCTCAAACTCATTCTGGGTCAATTTTGTAACACATGTAGCTTGGATTACAGGCACATGCTAATATAAATACTTATGTATGTGAACACACTTTTTCTAAATCCATGTACAGGGGTTTTAATTTTACTTATAATTAGCAAGTGATACCATGAATAATTATGCAAGCTACAATGTAGGGATAGGAAACCGGTATGGAAAAAACCCTGAGCATTTTGTTATTTGTTGATTCATTGGTTTTTCTTTCCTTACAAAACACAATGTTTGTATACGGTTCCATGTGTGTTCGATAAAGAGATAATACATTTTTAACACAGAGTGCATTATATTGGCAGAAATTTATTTTTATAAAATCATGTTCATGCCTTTTGCTGTCATGCTTACGATTGACTATTAGTTGCTAAAATCTTCTTTTTTACCTTTGCTCAGCATGACTATATGTCTTACTCTTAGGAGGCCAAAAAAAGGGCTCATAAGTATCAGTCTACTATTGTAACAATGAGCGATCTAAACCTCAAATTCATAGTATATGTCTCAATTCATTTCTCATTTTGTTTAGCATGAGTACATGTCTTACATGGCAAAGAAGGCTCACAAACGTCAGTCTACCATCGTCACCCTGAGCGATCAAAATCAGCAGGAGATCAGGAACATTCAGGAGGAAAAAGAGAAGATGCTGAAAGATTTTGAAGACAAGAAAAAGGGTAAGGCATGCATTCTTTCTGTTCTCAGTCAATAATGTATTGTATTCAAACATTTCATTGTATTTTATTGTCTTCAGTAAAATGATGTACACCAAATTTTCAGCCTTAAAGAAATGATTTCAAAATGTTATGCTTATTGGTTTGAAAATACATGTACTCAATTTGAATTAAATAATATTTGTGTATTAAAGGAAGATAATGTTCTTGTTGGGATAGGGCAAGACTTGTTTCGATTACTAAATTTGATGCAAGAAATCAGGTTTGTCATTCCATACACAATTCTTCATATATGACTGAAAAGGTCAAAAGGAATAAACGCCAAACCAACCTGTATTTCTTGCCTCAGATGAGGTGTTTATTGAGAAGTTTCAAATCAACAAGCATAATGCAAAATATTTTATTCATACTAAATATTTTGTGCATGTGTAAAATGATTTATGTTTGGTAAAGAGGGTCCATTTCAAAATTGTTGTAAAGCATTTTTGACGCAATTTGATGACAAATTTAACTTTCATTTTTGTTCTAGAGATATTTAGCTAAAATGAACGAGTCAAAAGAGGAGGCAGTCAAGATATTCTAGCATTTTCGCAATCGTTCCTATTCAATTTCTGCAGTGTATTGAAAAAATGGACAAGTTAGATGGGCACAACAGAAATAGCTATTATTTTACCTTCCATAGATACATATTCCATCAAAGTTTCCTTTAAAGTGAGTTTTGTTCCAATCCACAGATAATTCCATGGAATATGATTATTTTATTCAAGGAATGTTGTGAGCAGTTTTTTAATCAAGAATGAACATTATGCACAATAAACTTCTATGATTCAAAGTGCTGATGGTGAGAGGAGAACAAGTTTGAAACACATGCAGCTTGCAGATTTTTAAAACAGATTTTTCGTCAGTAAGTACATGTACAAGCAACAATTTGATGTGATAGTATTGGATGGATTCTATTTGTGCAACAGTCAATTTAGGTTTATTTTGTAATGTTATACTATTTCAATATGTTACATCATTTTCGTTATCTTACTGTTTCCCATTTGCAGAGTTACAAGACATCCTCATGGCAAGAGAAGCAGAATTGGCCAAGACTAGGAAAGAGTTGGAAGAATTAGATGACTTTAAGGTGAGCTAGAAAAAAAAAATAACAAAATTAAATCTTTTTACATAACTCACAGTACTGGTGCCATGTCATTTAGCCATCTCTAGTGTTTATTTTCTCATGTTCTTTCTCATTTCATAAGTACATTTTCTTTGACAGAATAATAAATTGATGATGCATATTTCATAATAGACTTTCATTATTTCATTTCATTTTGTAAGGGATTTCTAGCAGTCGCCCTGCAAAGAAAATGTTAATATATATCATCTTTTGGAAGCAAATGTAATTCTATTTTAAATCAAAAGGATTGTAGAAAAGAGATGAGCTGACATTTGTATTAACTGTCTTGTCTGGGGAGAATTTAGATATAAAAAATGAAGAACATCTCCCTCTTTATGTAGGAGGTCACTTTGAAATTTACTGTTGAATGTATTTGTATCTTTGATTTGTTGCGTTTTATTGTTCATGAAGATTTTTACTTCATTTAACTTAACGCAATGTACATTTTCCGTTTATGATGAAATTTTATCTGGGTGGACTTTCTCTACAAAAGGATTTCTTGCCATAAGGTGGCTACAAATGTCTACAATTCCGAAACCGGTAGATGTCATAAAGATCTCAACTGGATTGCGAAGGTTTTATGAAATAGAGCTGTACCTGTGACCCAATCACTTGATATTGTTATTCTACTTCTTAATCTTCCCAACTCCTTGATCTACAGAAACTACAACAGGAGCAGGTCAATAAGATCCGTGAACTTGAGAAAGAAGTTCTGAGGATGCGAGGGCAGCATACTGAAACCATCCAGAAACTCAAGACGCAGTTCCTCACGGAGAAAAAGCACTTTCAGGCCGACTCGGAAGCAAGGATCCAGGAGGTTGCTCGGCAAGCAAATAAGGTAAATTATTTGATTACATGAATCTTTTTGTTGAACTTAGAATTTAGCATTTTAAAGGTAACTTGGTTTCTTCTTTTTTTTTTCAATCAAAGTACTGTAGTTGGTGATGTCATAAGTTCCAAATAAATCATGCAAATGATTTATTTAGCACTCATTTTTGTGAGTTTGAAATAATGCTAAGTTAACAGATTTTCAAATAAGATTAGGATGTACTGAAAAGTAAATGTTCTCAGTGGTAGAAATTAGTGGTGAAAATGTCTGTTATCTCTGTTATTTGAGTGATTCTGAATGTTGCATCTATACACTGAAAAGGGATAAAACACAATTTTTCTTTCCTATGTCCTATTATGTCATGATAGTGTACAAAAACATTCATTAAACCATCAATGGTTTTACAAATCAAAGTACGAAAATAGTTTAATTACTGTAATTAAATTCAATTTAATTTCAATTACTTTTATCTGTTTTCCGATCCACAGGAGGCCATGCATTGCCTTGGTGAACACACTTCTAAGATCAAGGAGGAAAACCGCAAGCTTCGCCACGAGCTCCTGAACCTGATCCATCGATCTAGGGCGCTGCACGCCCACAAGGAAGAGCTGGAGAAGCAGCAGCGAGAGCTGGTTCGAGAGCAGCAATATGCTGCGGACCTCAAGAGACTCAAAGGCACCAGGCAGCATAAGGTCCTGAAATCCTTTGGCATGCTGGATGATGCAGAGTCCCCTGAGAAGGCAGCTTCCAGATAAGCGATGGGAACTGCTACAAAAGAGACCACAATGTAGCAACATGTCCTTAAATCCTTTGGCATACTGGACGTTGCAGATTTCCCCAGGAAGCAGTAGGAACTATTACAAGAGCAGCAATGTGCTGTGAACATTAAAGAGACTAAAAGGCACCACCCAGCTCAAGGTTCTTAAATAATTTTGCATGCTGGACAATGTATAATCCTCAAAGAAAGCAGCTTCCAGATAAGCAGCGAGAACTTTTACAAGAGCAGCAATATGCTGTGAACGTTTAAGAGACTCAAAGGCACCAGGCTGTTCAAGGTTGTCAAATCCTTTGTCATGCTGGACAATACTGAATCCCAAGGGAATGCAGCTTCCAAATAAACAGCAGAAAATGGTACAAAAGAGACTCAGAAGCATAATGTAACACCATGATATAAAATCCTTTGGCATGCTGGACAGTGATTAATCCTCAAACGAGGAAGTTTCCAGATAATTAGCGGGAACTGCTTCAAGAGCAGCAGTATGCTCTAAACCTTAAAGAGACTCAGAAGCACTATGCAGCAACATTTCCTCATATTCGTTGGCATGCTGGACTTTGCATAACCCTCAAATGAGGCAGTTTCAAGATAAGCGGTGGCACTGGTACTAAATGAGCAGTATCTTGTGGCTGGGCTGCATGAAACTCAACGTCCCAATTCTGCACAGAATCCTCTTATCCTTGAATAGCCTTGTTGGGCAGTGCAATTTTATTGGATACTGCAACTTCTAGATTACATTTGAATGATTGAATGTTTACAAAAATTTTAACAAAAATATTAATGATATACAGTCTAANCTTTTAGGGCGATATTGAGTAAGGTAATCTTTAACTTTTCTTGCAGAGAACTTTATTACTAATTTTACATGTATTAGAATTGATACACCTTCATAATACCCAGAAAGGCAAATATGGGAATAAATTAACAACTCTGTTAATAATCCGTTTTGGAAGGATGAGAGCTCAATGGAAGCGAAATATTATTGTCCTCATTATCCTAAAAGAAAATTTTGATTTCCTTGATTTTTTGGGGTACGGGGCCCCAAAAATGATATTTCGACACTCTTGGTAAAAAAATTGTATTTGGTGGTTATTTTGTCAAAAAAATCAAGAGTTTGGAAGAATTTTAGTCTCTTAAGAAGCAAAATCTTCATTCATCATGTTCACAAAGGAAAGAAAGGTTAAGTCAATTTTTGGGGGGTGGGAGGGGGCATGGGCACTCAAAATTCATACTTGGTATTTTGGCAGAAATTCATTATTTGGCAAATATTTCACCAGAAGAAAGCAACTTAATGAAGTTAGAGGGTATTTGAAAGTAACTGATGATAATTACTTTTCTCATTTTATGATAAAATAGAGAAGTTCAAGATAAAAAATGGAGGGGGGGGGGGGGGGGTCTGTTCAGTAAAACAAAATTTTTACATACCAGTCCCAAATCAATATATTTTATATAATTGTGTAACAATAAAAGGATTTAGTGGATGAATCGTCCAGGCATAGGATTTTACACACTACGAAGGTGAAAAAAATAATTAATTTTGAAAAATTCCTTTTTTTCAGGGGCAAGGCCCCTAGAGAACCATACATGTATAACTAAGGTGTGCAGCCCTAATATATTTTAGCATGTGTTTTTTTTTTAATTTGATAGCTACATATACCTGAAGATGTATGTGTAGCACATTTTGCATTTTCCTTTGATTTTTTTTAAAGGAGGCCAATTCAGCGCCCCCCCCCCCCAAAAAAAAAAGGAAGAAAATAATGAGGGTGGTAATGAGTTTGTTAGCCTTACAGAAAGCCTCAGCATCAGATAAATCAGTAATTAACAGCCTAAAGTCCCATTCCCCAAAAGGGAGAATGGCATATTGCTTGAGGGTGGGTAGGGGGGCAATGAGTGGGATGGCCCCCTCAGGACCCCCTCTCCCTTACCCAAGTATTGCAATATGATTTTTCTAAATTCAAACAAAGTGCACACATGCAGATTTAAAAGCTTAGTTTCATGAAAAGGTAATTTGTTTTGACAAAAATTTGGATTCCATTTTATATGTACTTCCTCAATTTTGGTAAATTTGATTGTTTACCAGCAAACTTTAAAGCACCATAAAACGTACCCCCTCATTCCCCATCATTTCATTTTTTGATACAAATTCCTTATGATATGTAGATTTGAGAAAAACTAGTGGCAAGAGTGGCGAAATTTGGCGAAATTTTATTTCCTCTGCTCTTTTCTTAAAATTTTCCAGGATTGGGTATATTTTTCAAGTTCAAAAGAATTTTAAGGGTTGTCATTTTCATCTAGTGTAATCAAATTCTGTATTTATATTTGGGCTCTTATTATTTTCATTTACAATGACCAAAATGATACAAATTATTAAGAAAACAGGATTTGTGAAAAAAAGAGGAGAAAAAAATGCTATACAATAGGCACTATAGCTAGCCGACAAGTGGTGGATGAAATGATTTTCATAAGTCTTGTAATATCAGCTGATTTTGCCCATTTTCCACATTTACCTGACATCATTGAAATATCATGACCATGCTTGTCAGAAATTTGGAATTCAAACCGCCATAAAAATTTAACCATTTGATATGTTTGGGTCTGGTTTTTTGCATTAAGTTATCTGGTTACTGTAGTTTTAGAATTTATTTAGGGATTTTGAAATCTGACAAGTGAAAAAAAAATATTAAATTCCCACTCTGGGTGCACTGTGTTGAGGATTGGATATACATGTAGCCTGTAAAAAAAAAAAAAAAATTAATGGAGCACGGTGTGGCAGGATTAAGAGGATCTCACATGGCCAATTTTAAAACCCAAGTACATTTTTTAGCTAGCTTAATGACGGTGTAACAATCATGTTTCAACTCAATTCGTTTTCAGAGCCTTGTTCAGCACATCAACTGTTTTCTGTCTCAGTGCCTTGAGAATATAATAAAATGACATAGAAAGAATTAGCGTGGATGTGTCTATAAATGGAAATTTTCCTGACCAAACCATACAGATACAGATAATTTACAGAACAATATTACCGAGTAAAATGCAATTAAAAAAAACAAAAAAAAAACGTAATACAAAGAAGATAATAATATGATTAACAAATAAGTATATATGAAAACTTAAATATCTAATAGGAATAACAAAAAAAAAATGAAAGTTATACCATGAATTACCTCTTTGTTTAATAGAACTGATGAAAATAGAATTATTAAATTGACCTTTTTTTATTCACTATATTAACACGATATAAACTATTTTCGAAAAATAAAGTGGAACACCATTTCAATGGTTCTCAAAATCGTAACCGGCTTGTCATTGTTGTGTCCGCACAGTTCTATTCACGGCGAATGGATCTATTCTCCTTCGACCGACTTTATTTTTTGAAAATAGTTTATATGAATTGTGTTTATTATTTTATTTATTTGTGAGGCCACGATGCATGAACTACGGTTGTTTGGATGTTTTTGTTTGAGAATACAGTAGTTGGAGTCAATAGTTGAATTTGTAAAAGTTTATCTCGCCATTACATGCTTATACTGTCTACCTTTTTTGTGGGAATGATAGGCCTATTTAGGCACTCTTTATCTTTCTTTTTTTTTTCATTTTCTTCTAGGCCTATCGTTATTATTATTATTATTATTATTATTATTATTTATTTATTTCTTAATAATTTCCCACTTGTGGGCGGATCAGCCTTATCAGCTGACTGACGTTCTTCAAAGTTATAGTTGTCCCTTTTTGTATCTAAGATGTATCTAATATATCTAATATGTATGTATCACAGAGATATTCCACTTGTATAGTTCTGTTCATTTTCATACACCAAAAACATGGCAGATGTCTTCTGTACGATGACTCAGGTTATAATGAACATCAATAGTTTGTCCTTTTTTTTTCGGGGGGGGGGGGGGGGGCCGGGGGTGTACTTCTACGATGATTTAGACCTCCGCTGATGCAGTTGTATCTTGAATAAAGTCTTGTATTGAATTGAATCGATATGTTGATTTTGTTCAGAGATAGAGATTTGTATTGCACAACGAGCTGTCAATCCATGCACAGAACATACTCCATGCTTTATAGGACGCACATTTATAGCAAAAAAAAATTAACTTACGACGCGACGTACGTACGTCACGCATTAGCGCATTCACGCACGTGGTGTATGTCGTATGTCGCCGATATCATCTGCAGAGTCGAGAGACTAGACCCGTGAGGAAAAAAAGGAATCCACAAACTGAATCGTGAACCCAATGATTTTCGTTATTTGTAAGTTTCTGATGTTGTTATTTTAGGATATTATAATGGTTTTAAGGAACAAGGGTACGAAGAATTTGATCTATTTTCACCCCAGTCCCATCTACTTTATAAAATGTTTGTGCTTTTTGTTGAGTTGTTGCCTGTAGTGTTGGATCATAATTCATATGATTTAGGAATTCAGTAGGGGCCTGGCTTTACATAAGTTAGACAAACATCTTGTGAAAAGAAATTTCGTAAATTATTTTTTTTTAACTTTTGCACAAAGACAGACACTAATAATATATTAATTATTAACTTGCAGTGCAGTGTGCTCCATTAAAATATCTTGGAAGCTGGCTGGAGTGGAGCTAAATCATTTTCACAATCAAACTTACGTTACGATAGATGTGGCCATCTTGTGAAATAAGCTACCTCTCAGTCTTAAAGGGTGTTGCTCAAAAATTGCAATTGATGGCAAGTTGCAGTTGATCGGAACGCGCCAATCAAAATCATAATGTTTCATGCGTGTCTTGTAATAAATGTGCATACCGTCGTAACCGTGCGCGAATGAAAATGTGCGTTACAATTTGCAGTTGATTATGGATAACACTCTAGACTCTAGTCCCGCGCACGTCCCTATTGTGTACAAAGTCAATGGAGATTCAACAATTAGTCCACTGTAGCTTACTAATTGAATGAATGCAGTCTTGAGTCTATGGTCATGAGTGGTAGCCTATTTCACGATAATGCCATATGGCATAGATGTTGATTCAAAGTCATATGGCAAAACATGTATCATAAAGATTTTACATCTCGATCCTCACCGCTGCGCGGTGGACACCGTCCCCTGACTGACTGTTTCTGTCCCTCCGCTGCTCTCGGAGATCATCCCACCTCTTTGGTGGTGACATAGACTGATAAAACGGGTCTTTTTTTATCAGGATTTGCTCCGCTGAGGCTACTGCCTGGCTAACATCCTTCCTCACTGGAGGGGGCACCACCAAAAGTCAGAAATCGTTAAAAAAATCCTCAGAGAGTCAGATTTTTCTGTCTAGTGGTGACAGAGCTTTTCGAATAAGGAGAACCTCATCAAGACTTTCATGTGCTATCTATCATAGTATCAATGGAGAAAAATACAATGATCAAACTGAAAATTTGAGTAAAATATTCAACAGGTGCCAATGCTCAGCAGATGGCATTTACATACCATTAACATAACGTTAACGTAACAACATACATCACATAACAGACATCGTACATTAACATAATACCACAATTACTACAGGATCATCATATCTCTGTGACTTTGAAAATTCATAACTTTTCAATGGGTTGTCTGATTTTTGCGCATATTTTCACAGCATGTTTATCCAATGAATGAACAATAAATTAGCAACATACATTCCCTAAATGAGGGCCAACCTGGAGAATTCTCCATTCACTTTGTTCACAAAATTTCACATCTTCCTCTTTTCCAGGAAAGGGAGACATAATTTTTTGGGGGTGGCGGGGTAAAATATGATATACCTCATCCACTCGGCAAGCGTTCCAGAAAGAATTGGGATGATCCATCATTTGAAATATGTTATTGATCCATTTTTTATAAATTTATGAACTAAGTTAAATGGACCATAAAATAAATGAAAACAGGAATCGTTTAAACAGATATTTTTAATCATTTCTATTTCAGAAAATGGCTTCCAAGAAAACTCCACAGCGGAACAAGATAAACACTTCTCTTTCAATAACAGCTGAGCATGTTTTTGAGGAGTATGGAAAGGTAAACTATTGTGTATAGAAAAACAATTTTCAAGCTTCCCCATGTCTTGAATTGTTCAAATGCTTCTCTGTAGATATACATGTATCTGTTGCTGAAGTTTTTTAAACTTTCATGGGGTCTGTTTTGTTCCATAATAAATTAATCATTTTGAAAGAGATTGATAAGGATTGTATACCGGTACTAAATTTGTCCCTGTGCAATAAATATCATGGTACATTTTGCATGTATAATCTATATTTTTGTTGAAAAGCATTGAAACTATGAACATGCCTTTTTTTGTTATCAGTGATTATGTATGCATTTTAAATGGATTTGTTTAACTTGAAATGTACTACTTTCTAGTAATTTTAGCACTACTACTTTCAAAATGTTTTTTTTTTTCTTTGCAGGGAAATTCTTTGCCTTACAAAGATATACTTGGAAAGCTTCAGGACCCTCAAACAGCAGTAAGAATTTCTAATGATACTAAAGATGTATGATAACTTTGTACAAATCACCCCCTCTAAAAATGAAATAATATGATTAACAAAAGTGAAAGCAGGAATGAAATAGTTCAAGTGCTTTTGTTTAATTCCTTAGATGGCATGCACTATACATTGCCACAGTTTAACGATGCTCATCTAGTAGACACAGTGAAAATTTTGCGATGCTTATTGTCCATTAGTTCAGGTCGATCATATTTAGTCTCCATCTTTTAAAAAGTTGTGCAAGACTCAAACGAAGCATGGTAATTTTGGGTTAAAAAGAAAACAAAACAAAAAGAGACAGGGAAGAGATTTGATTCCTCCAGTTTGATGTTACTGTAAAAGAGTTTTAAATTTAACAATCATTTTGAGCTAGTTGCTCACTTGAAGACTGAGGCNCTTAGTCCCTGTTGTGTTTCTTGTAAGGTTTGACAATCTTTACCTTTTGAATTTTTAATCTTACCTTTTGAATCATTGATATGAACACCCTTCAGATATTTGAAGCCGATAATCCTCTCGAAGTCATCCATCATTTTCTTGAAGCCAGTATCCGTTGACAGATCATACCCTTCAAAAAGCATCACATAGCAACATGGATTGGAGTCATTTTAGCAGTGTGACAACAAAGTCAACTCAAAGTCAGTTCGTTTCAGTAAAGTGCAGATATGCTTATTTCACATTCAACTTCAAATTAAGTTCAGCTCAACTACGTTGAATTCAATTCATTAGGCTTTCACCAAATCATATCCGGTTATATTCAATGCTTAACCTATTATACGAAAATATTTACTTCTTTTTGTCAAAATCTTTTGTCCCTTCTGCTCAGAATGGTAGTAATTAAAAAACATAATGACTCTGGCACCACCTTCGGTGGGCAGAGGCATAAAAATCATGAAGTTTGGATTCAAATAAACTAGATTCATCAGATCCAGTTTCTTTTCTTCTTAGGAATAGGCATTATGTGAGGATCAACACTAATGATTTCTTGTAAATTATGTTTTCTTCTCACTTTCGATACAATCAAGTAAAAACATCAAAATACTATCTCACCTGCTGCGAAGGCATGACAAGTATCAAGACACACCCCTATCCTGCTCTTGTCGTTGACACGATCAATGATTCCCCGGAGCTCCTCAAAATCACCACCAACTGTATTACCTTGGCGGCTCATGTTCTCTATCACTGTAATGGCAAAAAAGATGAGAACATGAATAATTTTCATGCAACATTTCAGAATGATCAATACCTGGTAATTCCTGCATTGTCAAATTTAACATTGGTTTATCCCAATATCTAAGCTAACCTAGTGTAAAACATATTGCATATAGATTTCTAACTAATTGCAAACAAATGAAAATATGAAGGCCAGAATTTGCGAGACTTCAGCAGTGATATTATTTTGCAAATCAGGCGCGCAGCACAAGCAAGCTAATGCAGGTCTGCCAACAAAAGTTTACCAGGATAGCATGCACATCTGTCTGAAAGTCTACTGATCTTCAAAATTTGATTTTTTTTTACCCATTCTATAATGCCTACTCAGCATGTTGTATATGCATGTAAGTAAATGGGAGGCTGACCATTAAGAAATTTGTACAATTGCATACGTACTGTGGAAAACGTTCTGTTGCATTGATGTGACTCATTAGCGCCATTGGTAAAATCGCGCAAGCGATTGACGTGTTTGGGATGTGAACGTCAGATGCGTTCTGATGCCATGCGCACAGAGCTTTGTATGAGGATACATGCAATTCACTAATAATAATTCACATAATAATAACTGTGACTTGAAAGGCACCAAATCCACTACGGCTTAGTCCCCCCCCCCAAAAAAAAAAATGACTGAATGCAGGAATGCCAACTGTTCCATGATATACATAAAGTCAAAATTAAAATGTGAATGATTCAACAGCTGAAAAGGTGACAGAAAACAAAACAACAATGACCATACTCTCAGCCATTCACTTATAATGAAAACCTTGAAGTCAGATGAAAATAAACCCTCATACATATTCTAGAATAGTTTGCATCTCTATGAATATACCTGCAGTAACACCAGACGTCTTGGCAAGCGCCATGTTGATGCTCTCCCCTATCTTATCCAAACATTCATCGATTGTGATCTCTCCACATGTTGACCCTGTAACATACATGTAAATATGATAAATAGTAAACTGGCAGTTATATAGCGCATAAGCAGGTGAACTGCTCTATGCACTTCAATGACAAATGAAGTTGCTGGATGGAGAAAAATACATTAATTGAACTGTGAAAATTTGAGTAAAATCCAACAATCCATTCAAAAGAGATGTATTTTCAAAGCTTTCATTTTCAAACCTCATGGGCTCCTTAAATTGGCAAGCTACAGGTACAAATATTCACAGTTTGATCATTGTATTTTTCTCCATCCACTATTAAAGAGTGCGTCGATGTCTGAGTAAAGTTCCCCTTTAAATACACA
This sequence comes from Temnopleurus reevesii, assembly GCA_036244855.1. Taxonomy (NCBI): domain Eukaryota; kingdom Metazoa; phylum Echinodermata; class Echinoidea; order Temnopleuroida; family Temnopleuridae; genus Temnopleurus; species Temnopleurus reevesii. The sequence goes on along the minus strand of BQKZ01004388.1, from coordinate 28,504 downwards.
TTTGTAATTGATCGCATAACCGAGGAGGCAATTCAAATCAGATTTATGAAAGAATTTTGTTTCACAGACTAATCGCAGTCATGATGCTTGTTGAAAATATTTAACACAAATTCTTGAAACTTTAATTTCTCTCATAGCTGCTTTTCTTTGCATGTATTGATGAAATTTTGCTCTAGACAAAGTGCAATCCACTTGCTTTAATTATGTAAAATAAGTTTATCTGGTGAATTAAAACATGACATCCAGGCATGCATTCCAAAGCAAAGTGAGTCAATATTACGATTTATTCTTTTTTCGGATTGGTTGATTTCATTATGCTGTATACAATTTACAGAATTGGAATTAAAACATTTCTCAATCAGTCTCACAGAGCAATTTAGCAGAGTTTTTAACCACACTATGGGATGTTGCTAGAAAGCTGCAATTGACTGCAAGTCAACTGCAAATCAGCTGCAACTTAATATGCATATTTTCATTCACACATAGTCTGCCCTTCTGACAAGACATACATAAAACAATGATTTTGATTGCCTTGTGCTGATCAACTGCATCTTGCGATCGATTGCAATTTTCTAGCAACACCACCCTCATTGTCTGCCATATATATAAAGTAATCCTTACCTGGATGAAAGTTATATAGTGTGAGCCCAAGCTTCTCACATCGACCCATCTCGTCAACTAAGGATTCTCTACTCTTTGAGAGAGTGCTAGGGTTTGGCGATCCACAATTTAAGAGGTATGAACCATGAGGTAGGATCAGGTGAGGAGGGTAGCCATGTTTGATGCAGACTTCCTTGAACCTTCAATGGAGAAAAATTTGAATAAATGAATCAATCAATAAAAGAAATCAACAAAGAAAATAAATCTACTCTTTGAGAGAGTGCTAGGGTTTGGCGATCCACAGTTTAAGAGGTAGGAACCATGAGGTAGGATCAGGTGAGGAGGGTAGCCATGTTTGATGCACACTTCCTTGAACCTTCAATGGACAAATAATTGAATCAATAAAATAAATCAGTCAATAAAACAAATCGAGAAAGAAAATAAATCTACTCTTTGAGAGAGTGCTAGGGTTTGGCGATCCACAGTTTAAGAGGTAGGAACCATGAGGTAGGATCAGGTGAGGTGGGTAGCCATGTTTGATGCAAACTTCCTTGAATCTTCAATGGAGAAATATTTGAATAAGTAAATCAATCAATAAAACAAATCACCAAAGAAAACAGAAAAAAGGACATAGAATTCTAAGAATAAGAATTTGGTGAATTAAAAGACAATGATTAAATATTAACAAAATTGTGAACTTCTCGAACCATATTCTGAAATCTATTTTCACATCTACTTTTATTTTATAGCATAATTACATTTCACTTACAGCAAAATAAGGATCTGTTATTGGTTAACATTTGCCCAGTGTTGGTTACACTTGCGAACAACTGAAATTGATGTTTGTACAATTGTACGAATGCAGAGTGTTTGTGTCATGCGATTAGAGTTTCCAAAATGAATTAATATAGAAACTTACATCATTTTCATGATATGGGCCCAGATTTTGGGTCTAAAGATTATACATGCTCTTCATGGATATCTTTGTTCCAACTTTCTTGTGGAAGTACATAATAGAGTGAGAGAACCAGTAACATCAACTCAATGATTTTTCTTAAAATCAATAGAATCGATAAACTTAGATTAGCTTAGATTTACGTTACATCAACACTAACCTTTTAGCACTGTCATCATCTAATGGTTTGGCCTGCCATTGACGCTGTGAGCGGAGAAAGAGAGCGAACGACTTGGCACCAATGGTGACAGCATCACTGACAGCTTTCCATAGTCCCCCTTGAAGAACAAAATGTCAAAATAATAAGAAATTACATTCTGACTTTTGATATCATAAGTCTGTGACAATATAATGCATGTACTCTACTACAGCTTTCTTAAATGTTTTTGGAAGGAGTGATTATAGAGCCCCTTGTAACCTCAATCTCACTACGTGAAGACCCAATTTAGCTCCCCAAAAATTCTCCATGAGACCCTCTCGGAGAGTTGTACTGCAAATTCTTAATTTCAGTCCCTGATAATGTATTAAGTTATGGCCAATAAAATATGATGGGGTGAAATTGTATACACGAGCATGAAATCCCGAACCAACTCATCACTACGGTAATATTTGATGGGAGGTCTAATAGCTGCAAGCCTTGAAATTTAGCCTGGGAAAATATATTCCAGTAAATATCCTTCAATTTTTATCTTCTGGTATCAATTTTATATAATTCTAGAAAGTATGTTCAACAAATATTGCCAGGAAGATAAGCAAAAACAGTATCACTTTTGTTTAAAAAATGATCCAGCCATTTTTGGCATTGGGCTTTAGGTGAAAGATTGTTGTAGGGGCATGAGCTACAATAAATATGAATGCAGACTAAAAGATGTTGCAGACTTTTACAGCATTTTCCTCAAACCACTGTCTTGTTGTTCAAAGCATTCTATTCTAAAATAAACCCTTCATCTTTGACAAAGGCCAAAAAGCAAAATAATTGTGTTTCTTACCCACAATACTACAATGAGCTCCAACACACTTTCCCCGATTCTTGGCCTTGGGGCAGTTATCTCCATCAGTCTTTGTTAGTTCTCCTGAATATGTAGAGTTGACATCATCACTTTCCTTGGTTTCGCCACTTGATTTTGACTTAGTTGACTTTCCTTTGGCACTTTTCTTTCTTGGCTCATCTTTTGAAGTTGAATCCACTTTCACATCTGTATGAATATTATTTGTCATTTCTGACTTGTCTTCCTTTTCCTCCTTAACAGACACTTTTGTTCGTCTAGCTCTTTTTGCTGGCAAAGGCTCATCAGGGGTATCATTCTCTTCCTTGACAACAGCTTTGGGCTCTGTTTTAGTTTCCTTGTGACCCCTTGACCGAGAGGCTCTATATGGCGCTTTCTCACCATCTTGAGAAGTATTGCTCTGAGAGACCTTTTCCTTTCCTGTTTGTCCTTTTTGACGTGTACTTCTCTTTGGCAACAGATTGTTCTGGAAATGAAGGAGGTCGTTCTGCTCCTGGACCTGATTTTTCTGAGCATGGACTTCATCATATGATGGATCGCTCCCAGTATCCATTGGCTCTTCATCCGTCATCAACTCAGTCTTGATGATTTTGCAATCTTCTTCGTTTCCACCGACCCTCTTCCTTCCTCTCCCCCTCCCTTTATCTTTGGAGGTGAATACCTCATCATCATCTTCAGCTGCTTTCTTCCCTCGACGTCTTGTCGTCATGGCAACCTCTGGTTTATTCTTGGCTTCGCTAGTGGCTTTCTTCTGGCCCTTCTTTGCTGAAGCGCTCTTTGATTCTTTCTTGGATGAAGTCCCAGAAGATCCACTTCTCTCCGCATCCATATTTGATGTCTGGTCTGGTACATCCTTCTTTCGTAGTCTCATGCGTGTGGTTGGAGCTGATGAAGACATATTTCTGGAGCTGTAAATTGAGAGCCACAACAAATAGAGAATGTTAATGATAAATTTTTGTGGTCCTTGGAAAAAATCTGGCATATCACCTTTTCAAGGTAATTAATAATGCTTATGGCAGACAACTTTGTTGATTAAATCAACACTGTATATAGGCCCCATGTACAGTGTTCATGTAAAATTAACCCTATAGGGTAGTTGTGTATCACATGTCATTAGTCACAGTAGGCCTAAACGAAAGTTAGTTTGGAATTTGTAAATCTTATTCATGCACCAAAGTAAAACTAAAGTGAATAATAAAAACAAAAAAAGCTAAATGACATAGGGCCTAGGTGCTTTCTACAATCTGCCACAACACAAAATGTTTAGGCTGCTGTAGAAGTGTCCATCCATCGATTCATTTCATTTTTGAAAATCCATCATTTGGGGAGAGTTTTTGAACACTGAACTGTCAAGAGAAAGGAAAGATCCACTCTCGCTCAGACCGGGCCGAGTCAGTCAAACTTTCAAAGTCAGACAGTCATTACCTTATTCTTAGTTATATATTTGTTCAGTCATATCTCCATTTTTCTTTCAGTTCTCTCTCATGTTAATTTGATTGGCAATTGCAATTTTATGCAGTTTGATTCTCTCAAATAGTTCCAATATCATTTTCTACATTAACTGTACCCCTAATTACTACACTTATCAGAATAGGCTCTTGTGCCAATTTTGTACACACACTAAACACGAAGTTTAAAGTTTAATTAATGCCTGATTTTTAATTCTTCAGCTCGGTCTCACACAGCACAACAAGATTCACTGCACTCGGTGCTCTTAACTGTTGCGTGTTAGTGTTAGCATTTTGTATTTTCTCAGGAAAAAAAACCCGAACAGAAAACAAAAATTTCCACTCAGAAAAGTAACAAATTAATTTCCTAATCCTTGTTTGCCATCTTTACAGGGCGCTAATGCACTTTGGTGACCAAGACAACACTACTTCAGTCTCTTTTTATGCAATATTATGTCCATGTAATTACCAAATAATCTGCGCAGACGATAATTGACGAATCCTTGCACTGTCTGTGCGGCTTTTTTTTTTTTTTTTCAACCCAATGCAGCCAAACACTACGCCAGTAGTTCTGGGGCTAATTGGACGGTCGTTCGCTGACTGACTGCACGTGCGACAAAATCTTCGTCAGGTTGCAGAGTATGGTACGCCAACTTCTTTTTCTGGATAATATGGGGCGCGAGCAGATGGATTGGGGGGGGGGGAGGGGCGGTCGCGGCGGCAGTTAGTGTAAGCGGAGACAAAATTTTAGGGCGATATTGAGTAAGGTAATCTTCAGTTTTTCATGCCGACAACATAATTACTAATTTTACATGTATTCGAATGGATACAATTCAATTCCTCAAGTTAGGCCTATACCTGGAATTTTTAAGGCCACACAAACATGTAGTCGTTCTTGAGGATTGGATATACATGTAGCCTGTAAAAAAAATTAATGGAGCACGGTGTGGCAGGATTAAGATGATCTCACACGGCCCATTTAAAAACCCAAGTACATTTTAGCTAGCTTAATGACGGTGTAACAATCATGTTTCAACTCAATTCGTTTTCAGAGCCTTGTTCAGCACATCAACTGTTTTCTGTCTCAGTGCCTTGAGAATATAATAAAATGACATAGAAAGAATTAGCGTGGATGTGTCTATAAATGGAAATTTTCCTGACCAAACCATACAGATACAGATAATTTACAGAACAATATTACCGAGTAAAATGCAATTAAAAAAA
>BQKZ01004387.1:23800-35145 GCA_036244855.1 Temnopleurus reevesii | reverse complement strand
CGCTAATGAAGTGGCTGCCGGGCTAAAGCCAGGGTAATAATGCTGCAATTGTAGAGCGCTTAGAGAATTCTTAGAGTTGATAAGCGCTATATAAAAGCCGTTCATTATTATTATTATTATTATTGCAATAATTCCATTGTGTGTAGTTCGGCGCATGTCAAATATAGAATGTTTCAGAAATAATTTCTGCCAATAATGAACTATATCCATTTTTTAAATAATACAACAACGTTTACTTTACCTAAACACTACAATGTAGCATGATTACTCTAGCAGCGCAGCTGTAACACATCCTGTGTTTCAAGAAACAAATTCTTACCAGGTGCCCATTCACCTCACCTGGGATAAGTGCAGCACAACGTAGACTCATTTCTTGCTGAAAGAAATTAACACCATATGATGGATTCGAACCGCGAGATTCTGATTGAAAGGCAAGGATCAAAACCTCTTCATCCAGACGCTTCCACTTTTCTATATATTTGGGATTTTTTTTCAAAAGAGTGTCATAAAATGTACAGTAGCTGATCTCAATGTTTGTCTACTGACTGAGAATAATATTTACCTTTCATTGATCAATATATAGACACACCGCCGACTACTGCGACCGAACCACTGGGAGACGTTTCACAGACTAGTACATCAGACTTCAACATGGGTAACGGGGAATCAACTACGACTCCCGTGGCCACGACGACATCATCAGCCATTTCAACCACGCCAGATCCGACATCACCTACGACTGCGAGAAAAACTACACTGAGAGCGACGACCACGGAGTATCCAACCTCGAATACGGTCGCATCGACATCAACTCCGACTTCAACGTCGGTTTCCCCACCAGCCAACACGAATGGAAGGTCTACCACTGCAGGGGAACCGCTAGTTACTGGTGCCGTCCAAACGACTTCTAATCTAATAAGAACAGGTACTGTTAAAGCCCTGATATAGTTTTGTTAAACTTTGAATTTCATCTACTGTTTATCACGACATATCTTCCGTATTTTCACGAAGTGACGGGAGCCAAAGGGTATTGTTATATGAAGACAAAGAAATCCCGACATAGCGCCAATTCAACGGGCATCCTTTAGAAAAGCATGTTAGTTCTATAAAAGGACACGTTTTAATGGATTTGTAACTCATTTCGTGTAAAAAAAAAATATCCTCTTAGTTCCGTCACTTCGAGAAAACACGGACGATTTATCTTATAAATATTTCGAGATTGTAGCATATTTTATTATGAAGTGATTCCTTCTTCTTTTCTTTTCTGATGAAAGCTTGAATTTGACAGTAAAATCATATTTAGCACCTGTTCTAGATATTATGTATGTTATCGGGTTTATGCTTGGTTATTTCCTAGATTTGACAAAAAAATAATAAAATGGTATACACAAAAATTGAATTCTGAAATTAATATTAATATTCTGTGCACGAGAAGGTGTCTTTTATCCAAAAATATATATAAATATATATTGATTCAGTCTTACAAAAACAATCTTTTATGCAATATGTTCATGATACTATATTTCATTCAGATTTGAAGACAAAATATGGTAAAAACATGGCTTTCACTTTAAAGGGAACCATCCCCTGGAATTATTATGTTCTCATTCATTGGAGAAAGATCTGTTGAAGAGCATATTCCGTTCAGAAAACATTAAGGTAGTATTTAGAATCTGGCATTTGCATTTTTTTTTAAATTATGAAATATATGAATTGTGAATTATGAGCTTTAAAAGTTGATATACACCAGCAAACATTTAGGGAGTATTGAGGATCTTGCAGTTGAGATTTCTTGAAATTATGAATTAAAATTATGAATTACAGGAATTGTGATTTATGAGCTTTATATATTTCATTTCTGCACAGGTTCTGTGAAGGCACCATACATATCCAGCATCTCAGTCGTCATCGTTCTCCTTGTCTTAGTCACAGCGACTGTCCTGATCGTATATCGTCACCGCAGGTAAGCGTGTCCCTTTCATCTTCGTTCTCCTTGTCTTAGTCGCAGCCACTGTCCTGATCGTATATCGTCAACGCAGGTAAGCGTGTCCCTTTCATCTTCGTTCTCCTTGTCTTAGTCGCAGCCACTGTCCTGATCGTATATCGTCAACGCAGGTAAGCGTGTCCCTTCCATCTTCGTTTTCCTTGTCTTAGTCGCAGCCACTGTCCTGGTCGTATATCGTCAAACGTGTCCCTTTCCCCTTCGTTGGCCCGGCCCTTTCACTCTAATTATGCCCCCCCCCCCCCAAAAAAAAAAAAAAAAAAAAAGCACGTCCGTTTTCCCACAACCAACCGACCAAAAATGGCTAAACCTAAACTTTATTATTATTCTATTATTCAGTATTATGTTTTTGTTTTGCTTTTCACTCAAATTAAAACAAAGATAAGAGAAAAACACGAGTCCTGTATTGTTTGTTATCTATGTCAATGTTTTCTTGACGCTATATTGTAATATTGTAACTTATTTTGTATCTGGACCCCTTGGAAGAACAGAGGGATTTATTTTAATTCTTCTGAACGGGCAATCCAGCGAATCTTATTAATTGCAAGTTATTTTTACACATGTAAATTTGTCAAATGTATCCTGATTTCGTATTATGTTATATGTTGTATGTCTTTTTACTGATTGGAAATAAAGTACCATACCATAAAGTACCATGGTACGTAGGTTTGATTATTATGAGTGGGCCGTTTCCTTCCTGGTTTATTCTAATATGTTTTTGTAGTGTAGTCAGATCCATTAATCTTTGCCACAAGTAATCGAGCTATTAATAGATGATTGTATTTGCAATAATCAAGAACAAATTAATAAATGGGTGTTGCTGACTTGAACAAATACTGTAAGATGATCAATCTCTCTCTATATGTCTTTGTTATAGTTTGTGAAGTCAATAAGAGCTAGAGCTTTCGATCCTAGCAGAATCTCAATCATAAAACAAAATGACAAAGAAAAAGCTAAACGAGAGTGTGGAGAGAAAGAGAGAGCGAGGAGCGATGAATAATTAAAGGATCTCCAACACAAAAGAAATATTACCAGATGGACATGATGAATGGATGATAAGATTTCTATCAGACAAACAAATACGAACATTTGACAAAAAGTTTGTGCTGAACATTTTACTACTTTATCATGTTTACAAAAGATGACACTTGACAGAACAAAGAATTTAAGATGCTTACAGATACAAAGTGTTACTAGAAGAAAAAGAATGGAAAGCATATACAGAACTGCAGATGATTGTAGTTTTGGTCACGATGTTTGTTCTTTTTTGTATGCATCAGGAAACTAAATCTATTTTTATTCTTACACAGGAAACGATGGCCTGGTCAACGTCCAGCTGATTCAACAAAAACCAATAATGACAACATTTACGTGAACGAAGCCTTTTCACCTAGAGATGTTGCTATACACAGACCCGATGTCCTCAGGGACATTCCCCATCCCGAAGGCACACCGGCGCAGTATCCTGCTGCTCCTGCTCATGTAACCGACCCTGAGGGACTTAACTACCAAAGCGACCACTTAGAGGGCGATGGTTACATGGGATATGGATCGTCGGAACCATTCGCTAGAGGTGAAGGTTGCAAGGATCTGAAAAGCCACACAGGATCAATTGCGCTGTGGGAAGAGGAGGAGGACGGGCCAGAATACTCGACTCTCGAAGGGCCGAAAGAGATTGGCAATAATAGGAAAGAAGATGAAGGTGATCTCAAAGATTCTGTGGAGCAGGATTATGACCGTTTAAATTCTTATCGTCATAAAAACCATCAGGAGCGTTCGGATAGCAATACCTACGACAGCCTCGCTTTCGTCCCTACGGAAGATGATTACAGCAAAGTGGTCCGTAAAAATGACAGGGAGAGTCATCAGAGATGCAATGACACCCGTCAGAGCTTCAAGGAAAGAAACATACAATATTTCATCACATCTGAATGTGATGCACCAGAAGATGCATACGAAATGCCCAGTCGTCTTGGGAAAGATGTTTCGAAGCGATTTGAGGACATCAACGATAGCGCCTATGACGTCCTCGGCGAAATTAAAAGCGACCAGCCTGTGTTGAGATCGTCACAAGGACTACTGGATCTTGATGATTCCGTCAGCGATGACTACGATCTACTACATGCAGGAACGGAACGGAAGTACCAAGACCCTGATAAGCCGATGAATTGTGATCCTTCAACCTCCCAGGTCTCACTTCCAGATAAAATCTACGAAAACGATCCTGACTACGCTGTTCTTGAGGTACCCATTAATGCAGATAGCCATGAGGAACATTCCTCGTCGATGTTTTCCGCTGATACCAACGAGCAGACCTACGATCGCCTTAACCGTAACCTTGGTAGCGCCAAAGCAGATCACGAAGAACAGCCTGAGGATTATTACCAAGGTTACGTCACTCCTGCGGCATTGGCTGACGAAGACAACTACAATACATTGATACGTGGAAATGAAACAATAAGGAACCAATATAAGAAGAGTCAAAGCAGCTCAAATCGGACGACACTGGAGGACGGCACCGAAAACAAATATGACGATCGTCGTCGCAGCAACAGCCTAAACAATGTTCCAGACGACATAAACGACAACAATTACTATGCAGCATTAACTGACGAAGACAGTTACGACACCTTGATGCGTGGAAATGACGCAGAAAGGATCCGGAAGGAATGCAAAAGCAATAAAAGTCCGACTACACTGAAAGACGGCTCCGAAAACAAGTATGACGATCTCCGTCGCACGAACAGCTTAAACGATCTTGACATGAACGCCAATACATACAACGCTCTAGATAGACAACGCACTCAGAAATCTGATGACGGCATAAGCAGTCACGACTACCATGTCTTGATCCAAGGACAGGGGGATCCTGGTGAAGATCAGAACCAGGAACCTCAGAATGATGCCTCAGCCAACAGAGTATCATCGCGGTTGGATGATGATGACGATTATTGTTACCCCTTTGTCGGAATTGGATGGAACCAAATTGCCAAAGATAGCCCACCAAAATGCCAGCAGGAAGATGACAATGACTACTATTCCTTTGTCGAAGTTCAAGGACAGTGTAACTCCAAAGACGAACAGCATGAACCCATCTATAGCTCTGATATCTATTCAGATGTGGCTTAATTTATTAATACATTGCTTCGGTTTTGTAAATGTATAGTGCGGATAGCAGGAACATTTTCTTGAAATTTTATCCCCGGTTAATTATTTATTTACATGAACTCACATCCATTCACACTTGTGAACAGCTTGTGAACAGCCAGTGAACAGTCGGTTTCTCCTGGTCTAATAAGGCACAAGGATTTCTTCCAATTAATTCTTATTGTCCTAAGCTATAGTCTGGGGCCAGAAACATAAAGAGATACTATTAATTTTGCATTTAATCGTATCTATTTAGTACATATTTTGACTTACGATTGATACTTATATCGTTAGTTTAAAGCCCAAGTAAAGTTTTGGCAAAACCGAATATTTCTATCGCCAAATTCTGTCTTAAAATCTATATAAAATGAAATATATATAGTATCATGAATATGTTGCATAAAAGATTGTGCGAAAAATTAACGAGTTTTGAAAAAGCTATAACCTAAAATGTTCAATTTTTTTAGTGTCGTGTCTCCCAAAACTAATTCAATATTTTTTTCTTGATAAAGGACAACTTCTCATGTACAGAATTGGATGAAAATTTCAGAATTTTATTGTCGTGTAGACCTTTTTATCATTCTATTGTCAAATATCGACATCATTCTATTGTCAAATCTCTAAATTTACAGGGTCATACTTAAACCAGAAGACCAACAGATTCTGTAAAAATTGCTGAGCTTTTTGGCGTAGATAGAAAAGGGTGACCAATGAAAAGTCTGCAAAATACAGACTGTGAACTATCAGTAGCGATCCATTTGCTTAAAGGGGAACGAACTCCTGGGACCATCGTAATCTGATAGCATGGAGAAAATCAGATGAATCAACTTCGAATATTTGCACAAAATCAGACAGTCCGTTGAAAAGCTGTGATTATTTTTAATTCTCAATGATATCACGATCCTGCTGATGAGAATCCATGCAGTTGATAGATTTGGCAGAAAATGTGACGTATTTGCTGACAACTCACTTTGTGTGTATAAAGAATTATGAAAATGGATTACTAGTACTGGCATATTTAGATTAATGGTTCAACAATATTATATCCACAGTATATACAGAGTCTACAAACAAATGCCATACTCAGGCGAAAACCCCACATTTTGTTGACTTTTCTGAGAAAAAAAAGAGTAAAATGAAAATATTTCGTGAATGACGAGTTGTCCGACATGACGTCACAGATCCTGTCAACATTGGCGACTACACGGATCCCCTATCGGCGGCAGGGATCGCAATATCAATTAAAAAATTCGTAACTTTTGAACTGATTATCGGATTTTTCTCAAATTTTCACAAATTGATCATCTTATTTTTCTTCATTCAACGATAACACGATAATTCCAGGGGTGATTTCCTCTTTAACGCGCTGTCAAAATGCGGGGTTTTACAAACCGAATATAAATCGGTCTGTAGTATTATGAAAGATTGGATATCTGATATTTCGTAATCTTTCCGCATTCCTTTAGTCGAAAAAGGATAGAAAATTAAAAATGATAGGGCCTACAGAAAAAGTAACGTTTCTTCTTTCTTCAAAGTAGTAATGAATTAGCTATAATATAATGCATAGGTTACCGAAAAGGCAATCTCAGATATTCTAATCATCTAGCTGACTCCCGCGTGAAAATAAAAACAGTTGAACAAAGTGCATTTCTTAGAACACAATGAATGCGTAAGTGACAAATTTGAAAAAATGTGAAAGTTACTTTGTAAGTTCCTTGTAATAAGGAAAATGTGTTAATAAAATATGCTTCTTGTGTATGCAGGACGTTTGGATAATCGTTATTGGTTGGGGGACATTAATGTTATCAACTTCTGATTCTAACTGGGCTTGATTTTCGTATGGAAGCTATTAGTCCAGTTTAGCATTCGAAATAAATTTATCTTATCTTCAAAATGTTAAAATCCATTTTAGTCATTATTGATAAGACGACCAATTCCAGATGGAAACGCCTGATCTCCACCTTAGAATAAAAAAACCCGAGGAATTATGAAATATGAATACTCGTAATTTCAGTTTCGTGTTGTATCAACTACTATAACAGTCATAATATTAAGCAGTCTATTTAGAACAGGTTACACATGCAAAGTATAATATTTAAAAGAAGAGTCTACCCCAAAATAATGTTTGTTCAGCAGGAGAAAAAAATCAGATGAACAGAACAAAAAAAAGTAGAAAAATCGGACAACAAATAAGAAAGTTAAGAATGTTCTATATTTTGACAAATTGGCAACTGATGACGTCATAGGTGCGCAATTGACCGTTTATTATATTCATATCAGTGTTATAGAATGTTAATGTTTTCCTCAAATATTGGATTTCACCAAAATTTCAACTATAGGATATCTTTATGATAGATCCCCTATTTACAGGTTTGTATTGATACAAACAATTCTATTTCCGGTAAAAATTAGGAATTATGCACCATAAATATACGCACAAAATGATGAGTAGTACGGGTAGTAATGCACCCATGACGTCATCAAATTTGCACCATGTCTGAAAATGTTCACTTACATGTATTTGCCCATTTTTTCAAATCTTCAAAAATTCATAACTTCTTTAGTACTTGCCGGCTTTTCTTCAAAATTGTTTTTGTTCTGCTCACCATTTTGTCTGCTTCTGTTAAAAACAAGTATTATTTTGGGGTAGACTGTTCTTAATTATGCTGACATGAAATCTATGAGGACCAAGCCCGAAAACGTATTTAAACGTAAAACGGTTTTGGTCTTATACGGCTTTCTAAACAATGTGAACGAGGCAGAACATGTTGAAATTGATTATTTGAAATTTCAAATTGATTGTTAATCAATTTCAACATGTTCTGCCTCGTTCACATTGTTTAGAAAGCCGTATAAAAGAAAGAACTCAAGTACTTTTCACTTCCTGAATCAATACATGCGCAACATTAAGCAATGGCGTATCCAAAGGGTATCCTGAAAGGGCCGTGCCTCCTTTTGGTGGAAAAAAGGCTATATTTTTCACATTGATGTTATCGGTAAAAACGATGAGAGCTCTTTCTCTCCTTCCACTGGTCACGTAGTCAAAGAATGGCAAGGATTTGTTCTGATTTGTTCTGAAAATTTATATTGCGAAATATATATACGTATATACCATACGTATATACCATGTATACTCAACGGCGCATTACAATACTATAACCCGGCCATAGCATAACTGCTAAGGAGCCGCTCTTGCATAAACAAAAGGAATAAATTCCTACCAGTTACCCATTCACTTCGCCTGGGTTGAGTGCAGCACAATGTGGATAAATTTCATGCTAAAGGAAATTGATGCCGTGGGTGATATTCGAACCTACGACCCTCTGGTTGAAAGGCGAGTCAGAAGCACTACACCACAACGCCTTAAAACTGTTAGCATATTCCATTTATCATTATTATCAGTAATCAATCGACTTCGAACAGATATAGGTTGCTGCAAGTGCAACTTAAGAAAGTGGGGATACAAATCTAAATTGTGACTGCGGTGCTTTGCAAACTATGCAACACCCTATTCAATACAAGAAATCTATCAGAACAGTGCAGCAAAGACGACCTGATGGCTGGAAATAAAAACGGCCTACAATGTGCCAAATTCTGGCAAAACATTTAATAGACGTGACTTTCTGAAAATGTTCGACTCGAAAGGAAGGAAAAATTTATCATTTTTTAAATCAGGGTAGGTACACTTAGTTGTATAAACTGCTTTTCAAGCACGCACTGATCCACCCCTTAAGAGATGGCAAATCTACACCTGCAATCGTCGATTAATAACAATTATTTCCTTATTGGATGAGTATGTCATTTTGATTCATATTTATGGAAAAGACAATACACTCTGATAGAAAAGACAGATCTCTATTCACAGCACAACTTGCGATATATCTTTTGTAACAATCTGTTTCTAATCTCTTCCAAATCATGAACTTTCATCATGGTCCGAATAGGAGTCCATATCTTCTTTATCGTGATCGCCATCATGTTTGCTTCGACTGCTCAACCTCGACTGCGTAAGTAAATATTTATTTGTATACGAGTAACAACTTAATTAGATTAGTAATACATTTATATGAACTTGATTACTTTTGTTGTGGAGTCAAAATATTCATGTTTGCCCGAAGACATGGATTCAACTGCAAGCAAATAACTATATCGATAGTCTTCATGCAAATTCCAATAGTGCTGCTAGCTTAGAAAAAAAAAACATTGTAGATTGACCAACCTAGCAACAGAAATAACATGTAACGCACAATCCATCAACAGGAATTATGACCAGTTTTTAATCAGGTAAAGAAATTTTCGAATATAAAGTGGAACGGTGGTAATGTCTCAATTGATGCCCCCAATGGAATCAATGCCTCCAATCTTAGATAAATTCATGTTCTCCATATGACATAACAGATTATGCCAAAGTTGCTAATTCAAGGAATTGCCCATTAATGGTATAAAATGCAAACTTTGAGAGTTTATAACCTATGAACAGATTATCGGCTTTTTGTTCAAATTTTGACAGTTTGTTCTTCTTATTTTGTTTATTTACTGACAACGCATCAATGTCAGGTTGAAGTTCCCCTTTAAAGAACGACCGGTGTCTGTGTTTTTGCAAAAATGTTAAGTATTTTACGATTAGAGCACACAATACATACTCTCGCTCTACTTTAAGAATGTCTTGGTGAAACACCTCCCTGGAGCGCCATGTGGATTAATTTATTCGCGAAGGAAATTAATTCATGGTGGGATTCGAACCGCGACCCAATGATTAAAAGGCGAGAGCCAGAATCACTACAATATGAAACTTTCATATTAATTTTTGTGTATAAATGTCACGTCATTAAAAGAAATATTTCCTTTTCATTTATTAGGAAAGTTTTGCACCTTCCAGAATGAGGACTGCAACATGATACAAAACCGTGGTGACGCTGGGTCTTGGTCACGAGGATGGGTTTGGATCTGTAAGACAATTTTGTTTTATATTTATATACAGAATACTGATCCCATTCACAGCTAGAGCATTAAGGCCCGGGCACACCAAGCACGGCACGGCATCACGGCACGGTTTTTACGCGATGTCTCCCCTGTGATTAGCCAATTGTGGAACATCCTCTGTGCAGAGGAGCGCGCTGGCCAATGGCAACCAAGATACTGCTTATAAACCGTGCCGTTGTGCCGTGCCGTGTTTGGTGTGCTGGGGCCTTTAAACTGCTTTTTACTTACACCGCGGTTTAAAAGATATGGCCCGTATTCCGATAGCGAGGTTTAACTTAACGCCCCGGTCAGATCGGGCACCGGAAGCAACACGATTCAACACGACTCTTTGTTCTGAGGCAGTTAACCGTGAATTAACAAAGAGTCGTGCTGAATCGTGTTGCTTCCGGGACTGCTTCCGGGGCCCTAAATTTTTAACATTAAATACTCATTTGTATAAATAAGCAATACAGTTCATTTGCATATGCATGATATGCAAATAAAGTGGCAATTACCCAAATTTCGTATGATACGGTATCTTGCTTACGCCACAAAGTAATCGGATTTCATTTTCTTCATTTTGCATAATCACATTGTTGCATTTGCATATTCATAACTATGCAAATTATGCCGCCACTTTTAATTCAGTAAGAACAAATGGGTTTTTTTTTCTTCTTTTGTCAAAGACTGTACGGGTTGCAATATTAGTGCTCAATTATTTTCCCATTGATTTCATCGTTACAGGGAGGAAAATGCAGCATAATTATTATTATCGTCCAACATTCCATTCGTCTTTACCAAATTCGACCGCGACATGCTATCTGTCCGTTCGTTTCCAATCTTCATCTGTGAGGATGACGTTTCGATACCTCCTGGCTAGTGGGTATTTCATCATCAACGTTTGTGACCATGGAGTCGCAGTTAGCAAATCTAAAAAGGCGTCCTGGAAAAACGGCCTCCTTGAGGTTTCTTGCAGTTCTATTCCGACAAATGTAAGATTATAATAAATAAATAATAACAATGTCTTATTTACCCAGGGTAGCCATATTCAGCTGTAAATTAGCTGCTCTTCCAGCGGGCCCTGCATAACATAAAGTTATTATTACCCTTCTCCTTTCTTAAATTCCGAGCGCCTGGCAAGAAGGCAGATGGTCCCATTTTTATAGGTCTTTGGTATGACCCGGCCGGGGATCGAACCCACGACCTTCCGTTCATGGGGCAGACGCTCTACCAC
>BQKZ01004387.1:0-22790 GCA_036244855.1 Temnopleurus reevesii | reverse complement strand
AAAAAAAAAAAAAATGTCACGCGATGCCTAATGTTGCTCCTTTTTATTCGCTTTAACAAGTCTGCCCCCAGCGAAAGAACCCGGTGTCTTCATTTTTGCCGATTTTGACGTTTTTGCATAAAATTAGTCAGTATAAACCTTTTTCATGAAATACATTCAGTTTACTAGAAAGAAGTTAGAAACCCCCTCTTCTACTTCTACTTATATACTCATTAAACGCCTGTTCAGCATCTTTTTCTTTGCTGTAGCACGTATTTTCTATACGTATCGATGGGTCTTCCCAACTGCATAAAATGATAGAGATATCAGAATGCGCAAAATGTTAGATACTACGTTCTTCCATGGAGGATGGGCAGGGTATATTGCAAATAATGTACAAGAATTAATTTAATAGAAGATGCTTTATTTGGTCTTGTCATCATTTTAACAGAGAAATTTGATGAATATGAACTGACTGAGATTTTAAACGTTGTAATGATATATTCTATTTTACGTGTTTATTCCAGATATCATTTACAGCGGTGAATTTAGGAGAAAAGAAGAACCCGGACATGCGACTTGATGACATAAAGGTTTACGAGGATATCCCGGTAAACGCTATAACAAGTAGGTAGACCTGAATAAATAAATACGCCTATATATAGACCGCACACGACTAATAATTATTACGTCAGGTGACGATTGTTGGTCAGGTGTTACCGTACCAAAGATATTTATATAATTAAAGGAAATAATATGAATTATATGGCACATACATATAGCAATATCTTTCATATTTCTAAATTTAAAAGAAATAATAACATAATTTATATGGAACATATTCTAGCAATATGTTTCATATTTCTAAAATTAAAAGAAATAATAATACAAATTATATGGCATATATTTCTAGCACTATCTTTCATATTTCTATAATTAAAGGAAAAATAATGTAAATTATATAGCGCATATCCTCGCAATATCCTTCATAGGAGCACTATGGTTGGTTTAGCTGTGTCCCATGAAATGGCAGGAATTTGTCCAAACGAGGTTTTACGTTCGCTTTATTTTTATTCTATATGTGTGACTGCTAATTTATTTGATTTATCCATTTGGCATTTGCATTTGTCATTTTAAAAAGCCACAGCTACGAGATAATATAGATTTCAATAATCGCGTTATGAGAACACACTGTTGCAGTGTGATAAATACATAATGATACGAGAGACAAACATATAATCTGCATACTCTTTATAATGATTTCTTAATCAATGACACCATACTTTTCCTGCTTGTCGACCCAGTTCTAGACTGTTTCCATCTGTTCATGAAACTTTTCTGCAACATTTCTTAGTGTGTAGGCCCTTTTTGACCACCCTCTTGTGCGAATATTTGGTCAGTTATGTCTCCTGCCCCCCCCCCCGACAGATTTTACAAAACTGTCCCATTTTACATGTTTGCTCAAATTTGTTTGTATAAATTTGTTTGATGATTTGCACAAATGTGCATATTCAATATCATTTTCAATATTCAACTTCCCTTTATATGAGTGGACTTCGTAACGTTTGTTTGATCATTAAGATCATAACTGCTTTAAGGCATGTGATTGATTGACCCACCATTTAAAAAAGAGTGACATGGCGAAGATAGGCTTTGAGGGGTTTTAATTGCATCAATTGTGTAAGAGGGCCTTTGTACCCCTATTTGCGGCGCAGAAAGGACCATGGGTGGTGTTTCACCAAATCATTCTTAAAGTTACGAACAACTTAAAACAAACAGTATGTTAATGGGTGTAATACAAGTAAGATTCTCGATCATTCCTCACTTGAACTGAACCAGTCGTGCGTAAAGTCGTTCTTAAAATATTTCGTAACTTGGTGAAACACCGCCCTCGTCCAAAGTATTTTCCGAATTCGAGCAATTCTAGGGAGAAGATTGTCAAATGGAGGAGGGAAGGGTGCTTTTAATTTATCTCTCTTTTATCAAATTACTTTTGCATTCTTGTCAAGTGCAAAGGGATTCCTTCCCGCCCCTCTTAGATGAACTACTTTTCGCTATAAAGCAAGCCGTGAACGGTGCAAGCCATCAATTTTGGTAGAACTTTGCAATTCCACCATTATGACTGCAAGTTGGGCATAATTGTGAACAATATTCCTCTGTGACCGTATGTTCCCCAGTTTTTGGTCAACTTTGTGCCAACTTTTTTGAGTGTGTATACGTAATTGCATTAAGCGTTCCTGAAAATGTTAAGAATCAAAATGATTTAAAACAAGAAATGAAATGAAATATTTCGAAATCGAAGCGAACAAATCTGCATTTTCTCTTGTAGTTTGTTGTGGTTCTTTTCTAAAAGGTTGGCCACAAATGTGAAGAGGAACGACTTGTTGTTTTTATTGAAAAAAAAAATCATTTTGAACATTCACATGACATACAGGCACACCGCGCACAACTCGCAAACCACCCAGATACGTTACGCAGTTTAAAACCTCAACGGTCAATATGGGTGGCAATCCGTCAACGCAAATCCCGACTACCGTGGCAACATCACCATCATCCTCGCCTTCGACCACGGCAAGTCCGTCATCATCCACCACTGCGGATAGAACTTCACCGAAATCGTCGACCTCTGTATATATTACCACGTCGGGCACATCGAGTTCAACATCAGCTTCCACAACGCTTAGTCCGTCATCATCAACGACTGCGGATAGAGCTACATCGACATCGGTTGTACCGACTTCGAACTCATTGCTCCGAACGACTGAGGTCGCGTCGACATCATCGTTGAGATCAACGTCAGCTTCTTACACGGTCGAAACTGATGTTACATCTCCCATTGCCACAAGTGACATTCACACAACTCCCATTTTAGTCCCAGGTAATGCAAAGAAATCATGAATTTTTGTTTATGTTATTGTTTTATTTGAGATATTTTCCCTCAAGCTATGAAATGTTCATAGACTTGAAACAGATAACAGGTAGTTGCTGCAAGCCCCCACTCCCTAATATTTTGTACAAGGAAAATATGTAGAGAAAATGCGATGAAAATATGCCATGCACAAACAAGAGGAATATCATTTTTTTTTCTGTTTTCTTTTGTTTGTTTCTTGGTTTGTGTATTTTGGTGGGTTTTTTTTTTTGCTTTGTTTTGTTTTGCTTGTCAGGAAGGTTTGTCAACACATTTCGGAGACATATATGTTTGGGTGTCTATATGTTTGGATCCGTCACATAATACTTTGGGCCAAAGCGCATTACAAGGATTAGTATAATTATGATTCTCATTCTCATTATCATTATTATTATTATCATTATTGTTAATATTATCATTATCATTATTATCATCATTATTATTGTTCCTATCATTATTATTATCATTATCATTATTCTCATTATCGTTATTACTATTATTATTATTATCATCATTATCATTATTATTATTATTATCATCATCATCATCATCATCATCATCATTATTGTCATCATCGAAGTTATCATCATAATTACAAAATGTTGAACTGGTAAATCATTAATGATGAGATGAAACAAAACAATTGGATAAAGTTAATGAATGATAGATTAATAAAATAATATTTGAAAAGAATTGCCGAACTAAAATGTGACCGTTGTTCCTTTTAATTTTCTTTAATACACTGAATTGTCAATGGTAGTATATCTATAAAATGCAACCATTTTAGTTGGTTGTTATCATCATTAGATACCATTACATGGTATTACAAAGGAGCATTCGACTCACTTTTAAGAAAACAGATCAAATCGTCACTGATCGTGTTATTGATGAACAATGGTAATGTTTGATTTAAAAAAGATACCGAACTAAAAAGCGATCGTTGTTTTGTAGTTAATCGATGTGATGTTGTGCAACAATTTGGGTGACTGTTATCATAAATATTGTGGTTTTGGTGTCACAGGTGTTTCCACTGGCGCAATCGTATTCATCTTCATACTCGCCATCATTCTCCTTGTCTTAGTCGTGGCGACTGTCGTGATCGTATATCGTCGGAGAAGGTAAGCGTGACCCTTTCACAATTTAATCGTATTATTCATAGAAATAAGATGAACTGCGAATCAGTTTATTTCAATGCTTAAAGCACACAAATATTAAAGCTATAGAAAACAACAGAATAGAACTTGCTTCTGTACAATCATTGATTTCTTGTTAAACTATAAAGCCCTAAGAACATGACTGTAGCATACTTCTCGCATTGCGTTTTGGGTTTTGCACGAATAACAAATATGTGTTTCAAATTTATTGTGAATCGCTCGAATATCATTGTTTCTATTATATCTTGGTCGATCATTTAAACCCCAGTCACATAGGGCTCCGGGAGCAACACGATTCAACACGACTCTTCGTTCGCAGGTAGCGGATTGTCATGACTGTGAGCTGAACAAAGAGTCGTGTTTAATCGTGTTGCTTCTGGCCTTCTGTGTGACTGGGGTGTTATAACGACTGGAGCAGTGATTGATTAAATAATATTTTTTGGCACAAAACATTCGCTAACCAAATAGGCATCATCCGGACATTATCGTGCTGGACCTAAAATACTCTTGACCAGCATTTTGCAACTTCGTCGAGTGGCGTTACGCTAATCCAGGGCTTGTAACATAAAAGAGATACGATTAATACTCACTTAATCGTATGTCTATGGTACATGCTTTGTCAGAGACTTGCGATTGATATTTATCGTAATTTTGATTGCATCTTTTACAGGCCCCAGATGATATTAATCTAGTTGCTAGAGTAAGCGTATCTTTAGTCACAAATGCTAGATCAGGCTATTAGTCCGTCTTGCAAATGTGCAGTACATTAATCTGAATGGGAATTGAATCACTGTTGCTTTGGTGATATAAAATTGACCTTATCTATACTTATTTGACAGGAGACAACGCCCTACCCAACGGCCCGATGATGATGCAAGATACGATAATGAAAACGTTTATGTGAACGAAGTGTATTCACTCGGCGATGTTGCCCCACACAGACCTGATGTCCTCAGGGACATTCCCCACCCCGAATGCATACGGACGCAGCATCCTGCTGCACCAGCTCGTGTAACCGACCCCGAGGGACTTAACTACCACAGCGACCACTTAGAGGGCGATGGTTACATGGGATATGGATCCTCGGATGCAGTCGCTAGAGGGGGAGGTCGCAAGGATCTTAAAAGCCACACAGGATCAATAGAGCTGTGGGAAGAGGAGGGTGAACAAGAGAACACGATTAATGAAGAGCGTACCAGAATGGACAGTGAACGGAGACAAAACAAAGATTCTGAAGAACAAGACTATGATCATCTGCACGCTTACTCTGTTAGTGTTAAAGGCCTTCAGAAACCTCCGAGTGGGAATACCTACGACAGCCTCCCTGTAGGGTCTAAAGAAGATGATTACAGTACACTTGTCCACAGACAGGAAAGGAAGAACCATGAAAGAAGTAAGAACACAACTGAATCAAAATTCAACGAAACTGAATGCGAATACATTCCAGAGGACGAGTATGCAATTCCCGATCGACATGGGGAAGCTATTTCTAAGCGGATTGAAGACGTAGACGACAGCGCCTACGATGTGCTTGGAGATATCAAAAGCAAGAGCTATGGTAAAGAAACATCCTCAGAATCAATAGACCTTGATTATTCCACTAGCGATGACTATGATCTCCTACATGCAGGAACGAAGCCGGAACTAAACCACGAGATCAATAACCATGTGACACTGATGAACGGTTGTCAAAGGAATTCCCAAACCTCTGAATATCATGAAAACCATGGAAACGAACCTGGCAACCCTGTTCCTGAAGATGAAGTTCGTCTTGACAGCGAGAGGAAACAAAGGCCAGTGATAAATGACCAGACTTATGATTGTCTCAACCGTGGTATCGGTAGTACGAACATGACCAACGTCCAGAAGGCATACCAACATGAGGACTTGTACCAGAACTGTGCCGCTACTGCAGCAATGACCAACGAAGACCAGTACGGTAAGTTGAGCCATATAAATGAAACCGATATGACCCGAGGAAATAAGAAGAACGGAAAAACCTCAAACCAGACGACAGCGAAAGACATCAGTCATTGCATCGAAAACCAATACGACGGTCTCCGTCGCACAAACGAGAAGCCCGACCGAGCGCAGAACATGGACGAAAACCACTACAACGTTCTATTTGAAACGGCAGACCGCCCAAACCAACAAAACGCCCAGAGATCTGTGGAGTACATGGATAGCGATCATGACTACCACGTCTTGGTTCAAGGACAGGGGGATCCTGGTGACAGTCAGAACCAGGAACACTCAATGGATGCCTCAGCCAACAAAGAATCATCTGGATTGGATGATGATGATGAGTATTGTTACTCCTTTGTCGGTATCGGAGTGAACCAGGTTACTACGGATAGCCTCCCACAAGGTGATCAAAAAGATGCGGATGGCTACTACTCCTTTGTAGATGGTCAAGGGCAAGGTCGCTCAAAGGACTCGCTTCCTGAGCCCATCTATAGCTCTGACATCTATTCAGAGAGGGCGTAATCAAGTACTTGGATAGGGAGGTTTCGATTTCATTCATCAAAGTCACAGTCACAATAGACCGGAAGTAAAGGTCAACCAATGTCAGGAATCGACTGCTCTCGTTTGTTCACACCCAAATCAGTTCCCATTTCGGTCGACTAGTTCCAGATGACGTCACAATGGCATGTACACCAGAGACACGGGCTCGTCTATGAGTTCGTCACAGATCAATGAGCAAACAGTAAAATCTAGAAATGCTCCTTACAGATTGGGATAGCTGTGATGTTACGATGCAAAATTGCGCACAAAATGTGACGTGTACTTCCGGTCAACTGTGACTATGACTGTGACGAATTTTCGTAATTTTCGTAATCATCGCTGAATGAATCATAATGGACTCGTGTAGCAGGTGCATACAAAGTCGAAAAAATAAAAACTGTTTAATAGTTTACGTTCGTTCACTTCCATCACCTTCTGGAAGTCGTACCGTGCTTTCTTTGAATATGCAGTTGAACGTTTTTTTTTTCGTATCTACATTTACAGGAAACATATATTCGAGGATAAGGGTACGGCACGAGGGGGGGGGGGGGGGGAGAGTGTTTACGTTGTTCATTAAGAATCGAGTATCTACTTGGAAAATCATCAGAAGGATGCAATATTGAACCTTTTCGCGAATGTTTGCACCCTTTGTGCATCCTTATTTTTCTAAGTGTGTAGAAGTTTTGACAAAATCTGCTCCAACATCATGAAACTGCATCTTGAACAAAAAGGGTACCAGCTACATAAAGAACACAAAACCCCGTCTATATGCATTACTTTAGTTTTTGATGTACTGGTTTTCAACTGAACGAAAATATAATTCATATCATATAAATTGAGCAAATACGGGAAAATTGTTGATTTTGGAGGGATGTTGTAAATGTATATTGTTACGTTATTAGTGACCAGACTCTATTTTCTACATTGTAAACTGTTAACTATGAATTATAGGGGATAAATGTCAGCAAAGCTTTTAATTAATAACTTCCTCTCTTGTCAATGTACATAATGACTATTACTATATTTTTTAATTTGAGTTTTTCACAATTTTCAAAGCTTATAGTACTCGATTTAATACTCGATTTAATTTCTGAAAAGAATCAATTATTTGTATTAAATGAAAAATTACGTAGTCTATAGGGATATTGTCTGTACATTTGTATATTTGTATATATTGTTATATCTGTTGTTAATTGTTTGCAAACAGGGCCTCATGGAAGACCATCAAATTGGTGAAATGAGCCACCCTGTATTAATATCTGAAATGGATAAGTAAATAAATAAAATAAATATTTTATCTATCTGGACATTTATAGAATACATTTTGTGTTCAAATTTACAAAATAATATATTGATGGAAAACCAAAAATATTTTCACAAAAGTCAAGCTTAATTAATAATTGATCAACAGTACCTGTAAATTTGTTTGTTGGCCATCACCTGCTAAAAAATGCGACTTTAAATCGGGGGGGGGGGGGGTATTTTTCATGTGTTTTGATAGATTCCTCGTCTGGGAGACTACTTATACAATCTAAACATTGGCACACCCACTTGAACGTAGCACCGAAAGATAATTAATTTGAAACCATTGAAAGATATCATATTTTGATTTATCAGTTGTTATTAAATATCGTCTACTTCCTCATTGTGAAAATAATATATTTTTAACAAATGGAATTTCTATTGATAATTAGTATTCCTTCTTAAAGGGATTTTCGTAACACCTTGAAGTGTGTTTTCTTTGAGAAATTTCGTTTTTATTAACTTTACACAACCAGAAATAAGGTGCAATTTTGCACCTTTCAACACTTCTTTGGATTCAATATTGTCCATATTGAAAAGGGATGATTCAAATAGATGTGATATATCAAACTGTTAAATTAACCATTTCGAAACCATTCAAATTGATTGGCTGTTTTCGTTCATGGAATCTTTAAAAATCTGGTTGTTTTTATAAAGTGTCCAAGGTCCCGAAATATGTTTCACGTTTTGAAGACGAGACAAACGTAATTTAACAATTGCTGAATTCAAAAGAAGTTACATTCATATGTACACTGCGAAATATATTGTCTTTACACTATATGTATTACTTTGTATGACACAAAAAGTATGCAAATAATTGCTTTAATTAGGTTGACTCTAATGTGGCGCTGACATATTACAAAATACGTATATTTAGAAATCTTTTTAGACAATAAACGCTGACATTACAAAATACATGTAGTCTTTAACGCGCATGCGTGTTTGATAAATCATCTGTGTTTTCTGAAAGTGACGGGAGACGAATGGGTAATGTTGCATGAAATCGCAATATACACCTCCATTGAACCGTGCTATTCTATTGACATGCATTTCAAAATGATACACTTTAAATTGTTATGTGGGGATTTTATTATTTTCATGCAACACAACCCCTTTCCTTCTGTCACTTCGTGAAAAACGGACGAAATACTTCAATACCCAAATTAAAGCAATGCCACGAAGAAGTCAGTATACCGCCCCTGGGCCAAATGGTTCATAATTTTGATCACGGGGTCAATTGCATGAAATTGTCTGGGCTATCATTTTCTTGCTAGGACGTCTAAACTTCTTGAGCTAGCCTCTCAACTTAGACACAAACGTTAATACGCCTATGATATCAGGTTCGCACAATAAGTTAAGCAAGAAGAGGATAGGTAAGATCATTTCTTGAAATCGGCCCCTGATTTCAATAAAAGAATAATGAACAAAACTGAATGGTTGTTGGTTGATTTTGGACCTAGATGGCGGGATCGATCACCTTGTAGATCATTTGCGATAGTCTTGTTTCGGGTGTTAAACTCGGGCTTTGAAAGGCCAAAGCAATGTTGTGGTGAATGATTATAACGAATACATTGTTAGTATTCCATCACCAAGTTAGGATTGGAATTGCTTATATTTTCAGAAATGTTATACATGTATATAGCAGTTATTATATCGCAGAAATAATGATTACATTTAGATGCACATCGTCTACAGATGGCGCTAGAGTGACTGTCACGTGTAGCATCGCGCCGCTGGGCTCTTTGCCATAGCCGTCACCATAGCAACCATTTTGATATTCTCTCGCCGCCAAAGGTGAATCACTGTTGAATGCAGCTATTCTTATTCAAGATTGTTTTTTCTGATTAAAAATAAAGATTCATATCTGTCTAACATATTGCATCAACAATCCATATTCCAAAGGTAGCTTTCCGGGTGAATATATAGTGTTTCTTTCTCGGGAAATTGCATGACGGTCAATAGGCCGGTTTACTAATAGATTCACATTTATGCACTTTTCTTGCAAATGAACATAGTTAGGTGGTCTTCCCTTAAGCCATCAGAACACTTGAACTACGCAATTACATGGAATCAAGTTTGCATACATTACTTGTTGCTATATCGGGCAAACCTCGGCAAAGCTTTCGGATTGTCAAGAACAACATAATATGTGTAAAATTTACATCTATTAGTAAACTTGCCTGCTGCAAATGTTCTAATTTGTGTATTTGTATTTGTATTTCTCTTTTGTAGAAAATGACCTCCCATGTGATAATTTATACGGCGTATTTAGAGATACCAATTGTTCTGGAATAGGCACGAGGTGTATTTTCATATGAATTATGGACTTTCATCACAAGTGAATTGACTCTTGTTCATCTATTGCCTATTCGCCTAATTTTGATTCATGCATACTCCGGAACGGTTGTCAACTCAATTGCGCAAACACCACAGTTATCTAGTTTTTGCTGCGTGTAAATATGCACAAGATTATTACTGCAAATACAAATGTCGATTGTCAAGTTTGGAGAGTGACTATGTACACGACACTGTAAAGAAAAAGGTAAATAGTATAAATAAAAGTAAACAAATTACGTCACAAGAGACCAGACTTTGCATGTCGTTATACAAATGCACACAAGAGAGTGGAACTCAAATTCTTAGTAATAGCCATAACATCACATGCTACTCACTGCAAAAGGATGAAAACTTCTTCAAAGGTAAAGCAACCTATAGAATTACCGTGCTCTCAGCGAATACCGAAAAATTAGATGAATATATGGACAACATCAAACAATTCGCTCAAAAGTTATGAATTTTCAGTTTCAATATTATGATCCTGCTGCTGATAAACAAATTGAGTTAGGGGGAAACAAGATTGTGTGAAGATGTGAACGTGCTGTATGTTTCAGTCCATATTAAACAAAAGAAAGTTGGTGGAAACGAGAAACGGGAGTAATGTGAACGCGCCGCATGTTGTGTCTCCCAGCGGATAGAGTAGAAGGTAACAATACAATCATACGTGTAAAAATGTGAACATGGTGTATGTTCCAGGTCATATTAAATAACAACAAAACAGTTTGAGGGAACGAGAACATGACGCAATTTGAACGTGCCGTATGTTGTGTCTACCAGAGTAGAAGGAAATGAAATAATCGTACGAGCATGTGAACGCTTTATGTTTCAGACCATATTACACAAAAAGGTTTGAGGGAACGAGAAAATGAGGCACTGTGAACACACTTATTTCAGTCTATGGGGGTGTTGCTCAAAATCAACTGCAAATCAACTGCAACTTTGCAAATTGCAACGCGCATTTTCATTCGCGCCTGGTGTGCGCATTTAACAAGACGCGCATGAAACAACGATTTTGAGTGGCGCGTACCGATCCACTGCAAGTTGCGATCAATTGCAACACCCCCTATGTTAAACAAAAAAGTCTGAGTGAACGAGAAAATTATCCAATGTGAACGAACCGTATGTTGTGTCCCGCGGATAGAGTCGGAGGAAACGTGTGAAAATGTGAACGCGCTTAATAATTCGTTTCATTTTGAATAATGAAAATGAAATGTCACAAATNAAATTATCAGAGAACAATTCACCAATGCATTCTTCTGATGAAAGTGCGCATTCGCCGATTATATATTCATTTCATAGGTGTATGTCAAATAACAGGAAAATATTGCGTTTGACGAGGTGGTGACTGTACTACATGTGAGCTGTAGAGGGCCGAGATAAAATGGAGCAATCATGCTCATTATCCATTGTTATCAAAAAGCACTGCCGGTAGACTGAGAAAAAAAAGTCGTTTGCGCATTACCGAACGATCCTCGGAAAATTGTACAACCTGGAATATGTTTTAGGCCAATACAAGCGTTAAAATATAGATATACATTGTGTAGTACAACTTAATTTGTCATTTTCTGACATTCTTCCATTCCCTTTTTTGTCGCATTTGTTTACATGAAATGTGTTCCCAATAGAAACAAAATAAATCAAACATTTTCCAAACCACCTTTTTCCGTTTGGTTTCCCCTCCTAGACGGAGGTTTTAAAATCATGCGGGAGTTCACCAGATGTGGTTATAGATAAATTGATCAGATCATCAAGCACAATAGTATATTTATGTATGTACATTTCAGAACAAATCTCCGGATTTTCAAGGTTTTAGGACTTATTTGAACGTCAATAAGGAGACGGAATACAGAGTGGCAAAAAAAGGGCAACATTTTAGTAAATGGAGGTTCGATTTGTGATTTCACACTAAATGCTGATGTATCATATTTTATTTTATCTTTACTTGCTGCACTTTGTTATTTTTATTTCTTTATTCTTGCTCTTGTCTTTGTCTATTTTGTAATGATTGATGTGTAATTCGTTTTCTTTGAATCAATAAAAAAAACATTAAAAAAAAAACAATGATTATGCTAATTTCTAAAAAAAGAGCATTTATCAGAATTTCATATCAGTCCAGAATATCTACTACCACGTAATGAATGAAATCGTGGAAAAAGGGTCCTTTTCTGATTTTCTGACAAAATTAATTTAAAGATTTCAAGCCATTTATTTAAGAGAAAACATCAATATTGACTTAAAGTGTTGATTATTCTCATTTTGCAGTAGAGCAGAAGCAATTCCACGCATATGTTCTTAATCACTCCAAGCGTAAGTATGTTAAATGGTTTATTTGAGTTTCAACTCTAATCAGTGTAATGGTTGCGATTTCACATAATATAAACTCCATCCTTTAATATTTGAAAACTAAATGACAGTATTGAAGTCAGGTGTGGAAGAGCGGTCTGGAGCAATCACTCTGGTCTAATGAGAACGCACCCTGGGTCTCTTGTGTTGCTACTTTTGGATGGTTCACATCAATGTCAAGAGATTACAATAGACGTGATGGAGATAGGTGTAATTCCGTGGCATAACAAGAGTTATGTGAATTAGGGGGTAACATCAATAGAGCATGGGGCTAATGTTCAGTTTATTAATATTCCATTTTCAACCGCATAAAATATATCGTAAACGTTTTTACGAACCGTCCTATAACGACGGGGAGGGGGTTGCTACTTGAACACGTCGAAACACCGACATAGCGTCAAGAACAGTGACATACAACTGTTGCTATACGTTTGGATGGTTCACATCAATGTCAAATGATTACAATAGACGTGATGAGGTTATGTGTGATCCAGTGGCATAATAAGAGTTTTGTCAATTAGAGAACGGGAGAGCATTAATATAGAACATGAGGTTTTTTTCAGTTACGCTCATTTTTTTCCTATTTCCAATTATATAAACTATAATAGAAGTTATATCATGATTAATACAGTAGGCTAATTCATAGAGCAAAGGGACTTTATGAGGTACTTAATGAAAAGAATGAGAGCATTTTTATAATTACTGCGGTATATTTCAGTGGCATATAAACAAGACATTTGTCATCATTGGAGGTGCATACATAGATACATAGAACATGGTTTCTTTTTTGGGGGGTGGTTTGGTTCAATATAGTTTTTTTTTTCATTTCCAATCGCATCAAATATAAAACAAGCCTTTTACGAACCGGTCTATATTTCGGGGAGGGAATCGCTACTTCAACACGTAGAAACCCCGACATAGCGTCAAGAACAGTGACATACAACTGTTGCTACGTTTGGATGGTTCACATCAATGTCAGAGGATTACAATAGACGTGATGGGTATATGAGTGATTCACTGGCATAACAAGAGTTTTGTCAATTAGGGGGTGGCATTCGTCGAGCATGATTTTTTTCTTCAGTTCATTTTTTCCTATTTCCAATTATATCAAATATAATTATATAATATTGGATGGCAATAAATGGAATACCAGGGAATATTGCACGAGTTAGGGCAATATTGCACGAATCGAAGATGAGTGCAATATTGGCCCTAACGAGTGCAATATTCCCGGTATTTCATGAAATGAAGCCATCCAATATAATTATTATTATCTTTACATATACCAGAAGGCTGGTCACTGCTTTGCGCAAGCGTAAAAATGAAGCCGTACAATATGGCTTAATATTGTACGGCTTAAAACTCCCATATAGATAATAATAGAAGTTATATCACGATTAATAAAGTAGGCCAATTCATATCGCAAAGGAACTTTATGAGGGACTTAATGACAATAATGAGAGTATTTTTTATAATTACTGCGGTATATTTCAGTGGCATAACAAGAAATTTGTCATCATGGGAGGTGCATACATAGAACCTGTTTTTT
Source organism: Temnopleurus reevesii (assembly GCA_036244855.1). Lineage (NCBI taxonomy): Eukaryota > Metazoa > Echinodermata > Echinoidea > Temnopleuroida > Temnopleuridae > Temnopleurus > Temnopleurus reevesii. The sequence goes on along the minus strand of BQKZ01004387.1, from coordinate 8,713 downwards.
TTTGTTTTTTTTTTGTTCATTATAGTTTTTTCCCTTTCCAATCCCATCAAACATATCGTAAGCGTTTTACGAACTGGCCTATAACTACGGGGAGGGGTCGCTACTTGAACACGTAGAACCCCCGACATAGCGTCAAGAACAGTGACATCCCATTGCTATTTCAACAGCATTTCTTTCAATTGAATTCGTATGACTGGTCCGTGCAACCATCCCTCGCTCGTAGGACGGTTCTTAAAATCAGTGACGTTTATAGAAATACGTAACAAAATAGGAATTATATCATGATGCATAAAGTAATTCATACAGTAAAAGGGATTCATTTGATACTTGAGAGCATTTGTACATGATTACTGCCATATGAAGCAATTGATTAGAGCAATGATGTGATTGGAAACGAAGGGGTCTACAAAAAAGCGGGGCTTGTAGAAAGGGTAGGGTTTTTTTTTGGGGGGGGGGGGTACGAGTTCTTTAGGGTCATTATCTGGTTATGGGACAAATCACTCAATGATTTTTTTTTCAGGATTAAAATCTGATTTGGTATAGTCTATGTTTTAAGAAGTGACGGTAGCACTTGGTAAATGTTGCATGAAACCAGTTACAAATCTATCGGGAAGGGACATTTCACATATACAGGAAACGCGATATTTTATTGGTTCATGCATGTTATTGGTTCATGCAAAAATGCATAAAACTTTGATTTGCATGATGTATGTATAAAGAAAAGATGACGATGTTGACGATGACGACGATGACGACGACGACGACGACAACAACGACGATGATGATGATGATGATGGTGATGTGAATAGCTATGTTCATGTTAGTGTATCCACTTAACGTACACAAAATATTTGTACAAAATGTTAATTTCCTTGATTATTAATAGATTTGGAAACGAAGAGCGCATGCAGTGAATTCGTTGCGAGATTCGAATCGGTGACCCTCTGATAAAGGAGGGTCGATTTAACTGTCTGGGTCAACACACTATAACGGCACAAATCGCTAAATTAGTAACACGTCCGAGACATCCAGGGGCACAGGGGGGTTAAGCGCCTCTAAGACCCCTTCGCATGCACCCCTCTTACCACAAAGGTGTGAGTTGAGAGGAAGAAGAGGGGGGGGGGGGAAAGAAATGGAACATTGATCTCTCTCTGTTCAGTGCGCGGAAGTGGAATATTAGGTATATCAAGAAGAGTTTGACAGGCTCGAGGGACCCCGGTAGCAGGATGCAGTGACACTTCGTCAGATAAGATTATGTTTAGAAGTCGTAATTACAAAGAAAGCAAGGATACAGATCACATGGACTGTCACCTTCATGTCGTAAACGAAGGACAGAATAGCAGTTTAGAAGACATAGAGCCAGTACTCTAAGCCACTGTGATTATGATGACGATGATATGTCGATAAGATAGCCGATTAAAGGACAGAGCTAGAATTTTTCAAAGCCAATACTAAACTTGTTTTATCCGTTTGGTTGATGAGCCGCAACTTTTTGTCGACTACCAACCGGAATAACCCTAGAAATTGTTCTCGTATTTCTTGGCATTTGGCTGATACCAATGAGGAACGGTTTATTCATCACAAGCTGGCATTTCATTTCGTTTCGACGACGAAGACGATGATGAGATTTGAGGACATAACGAGGAATTTTCAAAACCAAGAATAAACTGGTTTCATTCGTTTGCTTGAAAAGTGAGCCGCAACTTTTTGTCGACTACAAACCCGAGTAACGCTAACAAATTTCTATTTGCTGGCATTTGTTTGATACCAATTAGTCACGGTTTATTCACCACAAACTTCGACGAAGATGATGATGATAACCAATTTGAGACCATAACGAGGAATTCTCAAAGCCAAGAAGAAATTGGTTTTATTCGTTTGCTTGAGCCGCAACTTTTTTCCGCTACCAACTGGAGTTACCCAGCAATTCTCTTCGTATCTATTGGCATTTGCCTACCAGCTTTCTCTCTACCACCAACTGGAGTAATTAACCCAGATATTCTCTTCGCTGTTGGCGTTTGCCTACTAGTGGATACCAATCAGGAATGGTTTATTCATCACAAGCTTGCGTTTTGACACATGAAGTTGATGAATAATAAACCATAAACGATTTGTAATGAAATATGACCCACTGGATGTCTACCATTTGGATAATTATAGAAATTGGATCTAAAGCCTTCTGCAGTCAAACCATCGTATGACAGTACAAAAGGAATCCCCATTCCTTAGCATAAATTTGGAATTATTAACTTTAAAATAAATTCTTATTGAGATGGATTGTCATAAAATCGGCAAATTGTGACGTCCATTGCAATGCTTTCATTCATATTATCTTCAAATTGATACAAGGAAAGTTGGATATATCTTTAATTTTGCACCATTAATTAGTCGGAAAATAGCACCACAATGTCTGTACCTGTTAGAAATTGCTTGAAACCTATTAATCTATTATCGGCGATCATCTTGATCGGCGTAATGATGAATGTATACGATCTGGTAAATGTTAAGAAAATATATGACGGTGAGCGTGAAATCAGAAGAGATACGCTCGCAGAGGGCGGTCGTCTTGACCACATCAACGCCGTCCCTGAGACCCGACTGGATAAGCAGATTGTGATGATGCGGCAAAGGGTTCGCATCAAGCGAAAGGTCCATCGTTTTGATGGCGTTGAACTCAACTGGATTGATCCCGACATAGCATCAACGATCGTACCCGGTAAGTGTGAGGAGGACTTGGAGCTATTGATCTTAGTTTCATCCTCGCCGGGAAATTTCGCCAGGAGAAATGCCATTCGGGAAACCTGGGCCCAAGATTCTGTTCTTGGGAGATCTCCGCGTTACAAGACGGTTTTCGCGATAGGTGGGGCTGGAGTGAACGATTCTATGTCGTATTGGCTAGTCCAGGAGAGCAATAAACACAACGACATGCTTGTTGGGGATTATATCGATGTATACAGAAACCTCACGGTGAAAGTCATGCATGGTTTGATATGGACGTACGGATCGTGTTACCCCAAGTACGTCCTGAAGACCGATGACGATTGTTATGTCGATCCAGATATCTTAGCGAACGATCTCATCGAAGCAAACGCCGCGCGGGAGAGAACTCGGTTCTACGTTGGTTCGATGTATTTCAACGCCCGTGTCATCCGCAACGCGAGCAACCGATGGTACGTATCGCCGAGCGAATATGCGTTCGAAAGATACCCGCCGTACGCCAGCGGCTTCGGGTACCTACTCTCCTCCATGGCGCTACGTGATATTCTCACAATCGCTACGGAGCAGAATCTGTTCCCAGTCGAGGACGCGTTTGTCGGCGTCCTGGCGAATAAAGCGAGGATACAACTCATTACATCGTCGCATTTCGTTCTTCCACCTCCGGGAAATGCGACGGTCCCGCCGGTCCCTTGTCGGCGGCCGTACGTCATCCACGACATGGGACGGATGGGCGCGCAGATGCTGCATCATCAGAACGCGATCGACAGCAAAGGATGCAAGAATACGAACTCTTTTGTTAGAAGCGTGGATCCAAACAGCAGACAGCCACAGGGCGCTCTTTTAGATTACTTAAAGAATAAGACTTGATGTGCACAAATGTTTAAACAATGTTAAACGATGTTTATTGCGCTCCCTCTACGGCTCTACTACAGCATCCCTATACCTATCTTAGGCGGACGTACCACAGAGAAATGGCGTGGTTTAAGAATCTTGGAGCATACGGCCAGATTTCAATTCTACAGAGGAAATAAAGGGCGTCTGTGACGACCTTTAAGTGTAACTCAGTCTTTAAAAGTACACTTAAAGAGTGCCAAGGACACTGCCAGTGTGTGTACATGTGCAAATTGCTCGCGCTGTTTTACAAGAATAGAATTGGGCTATGACGATCTATAAGACCATTTTCTTTAAGGCAGTACCAAAGTTACTGATATTCGGTTCGCAGAATCTGGATGTCACGTAGTTCAATGTATTGCTAGCGCTATTTTACGATTTGCTCTTGTGATTTTTATCTTGCTTGTGTGGGCTGTAGTTTCCTCGAAACAGTATTTCTCTTTAAAAAAGATTATATCTCATTTCATTATCATCATCATCGGCAAAATTTCCATCATCATCGTCATCAGTCTCTTCATAATTGTTATCAATATCACCATCATCCCCACCACCACCATCATTATCAACATCGTCATCATTAACATCATAAGTATCCTCAGCATCCTTGTAATTTTACTATTAGCTGGCTGGTCCAGACGTAACTACTTACAGACCTGAAATTCGAATTCATTCGCTAACCATGTGAGCTCTGTTAAGTACGTCTTTATGAGTTTTTTACAATCAAATATAAGAACAATTATCAGATGTGCCGATATTCATCAATTATATTAATTGATAATAGATTCTGGCATAATAATACTTTTGAAATCGTGATAAATAATGCATGCCATATTCAAAACTCATTTCTCTCCATTTGCACGTTCAGATTCTATCTATGTGCGAAATGACGAATGTATAGTATAAAATCTATGAACAGCTCTGGAAATTGCATTATTCAGCTTTTGCGATGAAGATTGTTAACTGAAAACCATTTCGAATGAATTACATTATGAAAATCAGGCTGTGGAAAATAAATATGGTTGAAATTAACACCAATATGGTGTCTGAAGTATAACGCCCGTCACACAGAACGGACCACTGTAATGTAGTGGGCCCCTTATAATAAAGATTTCAAAGCAATCGTACGAACGATATCAATCGGGAGTCCATGGGAAATCATGTACTAAAGTTTGCGATTCATCGCAATATTGATAGTATCTCTTTTATGTTGCGGGTCCCTGGTCAGCGATTGACGCGTACGAATCCACATACTTCTTTGATGTAGGGGTATACTGCTGGGTATTGCTATCAGGGCATGGACATCAAAAATGTCAAGCCCATTTTGTAAAATATCAACTCAATCCTGTAATCAAAATTAGAATGTTTAATTTGCAGTTTTTCTTCAAAAGGGAATTTATGAACCCCTGATAAAGCTGGGCTTTTTCGGGTGTTCCATTTATCCCTCCGGCCCCCCCCCCCCCCCCTTCTTTACCTTCCCCTTCAGCCGCCGATCACGCGAACACCGCGAAATTTTGCACGCTGGTAGGGTATAATGTAAACTACTAAATTGCATATACAAAAAAATACTTATGCGAACTCATGCGTCAATTCACACTTTGTAATATAATTCCCGTATGAGAAGTTTTAGGGAATTTATTTTAATGGTCGTGGCTTCAAAACCGAAAAGGCGGGCGCCACGAATCTTGGTATCAAAAGTTGCATCAACGCTTGAAAGGAATACCCAAAGTAACGAAACATTAGGCAATGCCTCCTTGCGTTGTAGATATAACGCGCGAAGCATCGAGGTGGTTGATTGACCCCCCCCCCCCCCCCCCCCGGTCGTTTTATGGGGCTTGAATTTTCCTATTGAGTAACGTTTTAAACGGGAATGACATAAGACGTGATATTGCGTTTTGTAATCATTTCATTTCATTTATTTTATTTCAACACAGAGACACTTGCATCAGCAAGGCCGTGTAACACTTTAGTTTTGCAGTGTTCTTTAAAAGATGTATCATTCGCTCCTTGGGATTGTCAGTAATAATGCAACATCATACTTAGGGAACGAAGTGATCTGAGTCAGAGCATTATTTTTGACAAGTTAAACATTCGCGTTGTTAGTCGCACACGAACATGATCACTGGCCCCTTAAAGGAACAACATTAAAAACATCAGCGTTATTTTATCATCATTAACATGATTAATGTCATTCGTTTTAGAATGACGGCCTTTTGTGTTCATCAAGTCAAGGTAGATTTTCTTAGATTAACGACACATGAAATGTTCATCATAATACATCAAGGTAGCCTATCTTGTTTACCTACGTGTGTTGTGCGGTGTCTTTACGGAGCCCGCACACTATTCGCAATACCCATATGGCGCGGAAGTAACACGATTCAACACAACTCTTTGTTCGGCTCGCAGTTAACTCTAAACTGAACAAAGAGTCGTGATCAATCGTGTTGCTTCCGGGCTTCTATTTGACTGAGGCTTTACATAGACGTATCAGCGTCTGTGCTATGACAAAGAGTGTGTGGATGAAGTTAGGACGTCTTAGCAAAGCTCGGGCTATTTCGTGCATGTGGCCCCAGATCACTGTTGATTTCATTAATAGAAAGTGCCCCTTGGATTAATTTCTACATCCATGCTCACAAAAAGAGATGACATACATTAATAAAAATTGGCACGATTTAGAATACTGTATATAAGGTCAAAACAAAGTGATAAAGTCTACATATGACTTTAGTAATGAGATGTTGAAGATGTTGAAAATAACTAAATAAAAGTTCGCAAAAGTGGTAGCCGAGTCACGTTTCAAGCTCCAGTCACATAAAATGCCCCGACTGAACACCATTCAACACGAACACGATAAATTATAATATACATGTATTTCCAAAAAAACATAAGTCGAACGTCAATACAACGCTCCTTTGTAATGATATTTATATGGGGGGGGGGGCATTTCATGAAAGTTATTCAGTGCGACAAGAGCGACAGCGGCAGTGGTTTTAAGCCAATCAGAATCAAGGATTTTAATAGATTTGTATCCGCTGACCGATTTTGTTGCTGACAAAGTTTCATGAAATGGCCTCCTGAATCGATTTGTTACTGCTGTGTCCGCACAGTTCAATATACAGCGTATGGCTCTATTCTCCATGACCTATTTTATGTTTGCGGAAATAGTTTATATCGTGCTGTTCACGACTCTTTGTTGAGCAGTCTATCAACCGAACAACAAGTCGTGTTCAATCGTGTTCAATCGGGGCTTCAATGTTNCTACATCAAGGTAGCCTATCTTGTTTACCTACGTGTGTTGTGCGGTGTCTTTACGGAGCCCGCACACTAATCGCAATACCCATGCCGCGGCCTCCGCTCGGCCGCCGTGCTGGGGCTGTAGGATTTAATTCGTTTATACAGGCTCCGCGGCCTATATTCGCTTTTTTTCAAGAGAAATTTATTTTAAAAAAATAAAAATCGGATGATCGTAGTCCGTGTACATGCCGTATGTGGACTGCACAGTCATCGTACGATTTCCGCGTGAATTTTCGCCCAAAAGTTTCTGATCATAATGACTAGAAATCTAGTCATTTCAGATCAGACATGATTCCAAGTCGTTTTAATCAAATGCTAGTCACCAGGGAGTAATTGCACAAAATTGGTTTCTTATTGCTCAGAAGTCTTTACTTTTGTGTGCCATCCTCATAAGGCCCCAGTCACATAGAAGTAACACGATTCAACACGATTCTTTGTTTGGCTCGCAGTTAACTCTAAACTGAACAAAGAGTCGTGATCAATCGTGTTGCTTCCGGGCTTCTATGTGACTGAGGCTTTACATCGACGTATCAGCGTCTGTTTGATTTGATTTGATTTGAATCTATTTCCGTATTAAAAAACATATACACTTTAAAATACGGCGGATAACCCACATTCAGCTCGCCCAGCAAGGGGAGCTGGTCTTCCGTGGGGTCCGTGTACATTAAAAACAATTACAATTCATACATACGTATATACAAAAATAAAACAAACAGTATAAAATCACATGCTATGACTAAGAGGGTGGGGTGGAAGTAAGGAAGTCTTCGCAAAGCCCCGGCTATTTCGTGCAAATGGCCCCAGATCACTGTTGATCTTATAAAGAGAAAGTGCCCCTTGGATTAATTTCTACATCCATATTCACGAAATAGATGACATACATTAATACAATTGGCACGAGTTAGAATACTGTCTTGTAAGGGGCAATTCCACGCTAAATGAGCCCACATTCAAACAAAAATTCTAAGTTCAAGCAAGAACTGTCAGAAAACTAGTGATGGAAGAGCATTTCAAACCTTCCAAAAGGAAGGCTAGAACAAAGGTCTTCAATATTCACTGATTTTTTTTTTGTTGCATCTCTTTATTACTATTAAGATATGCATATTAATGAGGTCGGTAACGGAAGGACGCCATAATGTCCTTCGATCCGTTACCGACCTCATTGACATGCATATCATATAATACTGATTCAGAGATTCAACAAAAAAATCAGTGGATATTGAAGAACTTTGTTCTAGCCTTCCTTTTGGAAGGTTTAAAATGTTCTTCGATCACTCTTTTTCTTGCAGTTCTTGCTTGAACTTTTTGTCTGAATATCCTTCCGTTACCGTGGAATTGCCCTAAGGTCAAAACAAAGTGATAAACTCTACATATTACTTTAGTAACGAGATGTTGAAGATGTTGAAAATATAAGTTCGCAAAAGTGGTAGCCGAGTCACGTTCCATCCGTTTGGTAAAGCCTCAGTCACATAAAATGCCCCGACTGAACATCATTCAACACGAACGCGGTATATTCTATTTCCAAAAAATAAAGTCGAACGTCAATCCAACGCTCCTTTGTAATGCTATTCATATCGGAATCGATTTGTTATTGTTGTGTCCGCACAGTTCAATACACGGTGTATAGCTCTATTGTCCAGGACCTATTCTATTTTGCGGAACTAGTTTATATCGTGTTCACGACTCTTTGTTGAGGAGCAGTCTATCAACCGAACAAAAAGTCGTGTTCAATCGTGTTCAATCGGGGCTTCAATGTTACAAGTCCTCAAACCCGGCTCGCATTCAAGACCCGATTCACCCCAATTATAAACAA
>BQKZ01004385.1:18674-36648 GCA_036244855.1 Temnopleurus reevesii | reverse complement strand
GTGCTTCAGATATTTAACTAGTTTGCGAGCTGCAGTAAAATTATTACCATAATGCAGTTTTTCAATAGTAAATTAGAGCATGTTCATAGTTTGTTTGAATGAAATCTACCTACAATTGTAGAAATGGCTTAATTATTGCAAAATAAAAAAATCATACTGTGGTCATTCTCCCTTACACAACATGCTTTACGTACAAAATGAACGCGAACTCACACACCGCAGACAATACCACCAATCGCACCGCCCATTTCAGGCCGACGCTCGCCCGTGTAAAAGCACTTTATAGCACACCGTAGGAATAATGGCTGATTGACGTGTTCGACGTAAAATACACAGAATACGAGCAAAAATGTACTCCTAATATCCTACACAGATATATTTAGGCATATAAAGCGACTTGGGAATACATCAGCTCGTCTAACATCACTTTCTGCATCCCGGTCATAACAAATCTATACCTTTAAAATAGGAGAAACTCTGGAATATGAACAGCCACAAAAATACCATAAAAACCATTAGATGTGAAAATTGGAGCAGCCAACTTGAAAGGACATAAAATCTTTATTTACAATATCAATTTAACATCCTGACATCCTAAATTTTTATATCCTTTTCAAGATAACATTGAAAACAAATTTTGCTAAAAATATGTTAAAAATCTATGTTTTTCTGTTATTAAGAAGGTGACAATTGTGTACTTCTGAATACCAAAATATACAGACTTTAAAATTCTCAAAATATATTCTGTCATAACAAAGGGATTTTGATGAATATATTAATAATTTATTCCTGAAACCAAACATTTTTTACAACACATACAACCTGCATGGATCCAATGAAAAAATATACTTATTTTAATGAGCTTTGATACAATAACATATGCCAGGTATGCAGCGAGCAATTCAAATGCAATTTTAATCTATCAAGGTCCACCGTATTGAGGCCTCTTTCATCATAATAATGGTATTATCGTCTAATGAAGGGCCTTTCATGGAAGATATACACCTGGGAACGGCGGCCGGGTATTGGGAGGAATTGTGACAAATTGGTTGGGTAATTAATTGGAACGGGGTAGCCGTACGTAGCTTGTCAATATTATTCCCATCAGTATCAGGATAGCTTTAGTCTTGAGCTTTCTATGACGAGCCTAGCCATTCACTGTTTAAATGAAATCTTAATTTTTTTTTAACTGAAGCGATCTGAAGAATCAAGATAAGAATACAGCTTGGTCTAGCAGTTATAAATCAACATTGTATATATATAGATTTTTCTGAATTTAGGAATTTATCTCTTGCACAAACTCAACTGTGAAATGCTTATGTTATCTATTCTATTTGAAGCATCGTAGTGTAGTGTTTTTTACTCTCACCTTTCAGCTAGAGGGTCGCCAGTTCAAATCCCACTCATGACGTTAATTTCATTTGGAAAAAATTCATCCACAATTTGCTGCACTCAACCCAGGTGGAAATGGGTATCTGGCAGGAATTTATTCCTTGGAATACTTGAGTGCCTAAGTGGCTTGCTAAGCAGTTACAGCCAGGGTAATAATATGGTACCTCTTAGAATATATGCATATAGTGATTACGCTATATAAATGGACTTATTACTATCATTATTATAAAAAAGAATAAGAAAATCTATAATAAAAGGGTATCGATAGGTGTAAGGTGTTTAATAAACAGGGATGAGACAAAATTCAATTATTGAGGGTAAATCTAAAATAATACATGAGACCTGTATGAAGGAATTAAGTGCTCACTATTATTCTACATCTTGGACAAATTAGAATCATCTAATTGTTACTCAATTACAGAAGGCAAAAAGTAGTAATAATAGATTTTGTGCATTTGTTCTTCTTATTCATCCTCTCTCATTCCTCTTATCACATCTTATCCAAAGGCAGTAGTGACATTTCTATTCCACTTATTAAAGGAAAAAACCAAAATGTTGGTTAACGCTAGATTATCAAACAATTGTTTTTCACTTTATATGAAAATTTTTTTCATGTCAATGAAACTTAATGGATAAAACTTCCAAACGATAAACTCAATTCAACCAATTTCACACTATTTTTCAAGTTTAGTTACATGCACTTTGAGCTACAAAACCTTGGTCTGGAAAAGTGCTTGGTCTAAATACGGTTGCCATGGCAGTATGTTTGCATTACTCTCTCACTCACTCTTCATCTTTCAATGGCAACCATTCATCCATTAACCCTAAACCAAAGTTCTCCTACGCGCAACAGGATAATGCGTCAAAGTTGGTTCAAGCGCCCCACCTCGTTATGTCATCCACACCTCTGTCTTGACTCACCAATTTTCTGTGTTATCTTGGAATGACATGCAGAAGGACACAACTCACATTCTTGCTATTTTGGTCTAATTTTACTTCAGTCTGCTCACAAGTATATGCTTTCAACCCCTCTCAATCTATTGACTCTAACCATTCATTTGTTAACATCAAACCAAACTTGTCCCACACTCAACGAGATAATGCGTAGAAGTTTGTTCATGTACCCCTTTTTGTCATCTACACCTCCATCTTGAATCACCAATTTTCTGTGTTATCTTGGACTTACAAGCAGAAAGACACAACTCAAATTCTGGTAATTTGGGTCTAAATTTGATTCCATGATAGTCTACTTACACTTTACATGTTCATCCCTCTCCATCTTTCGGCCGCAACCATTCATCTATTTACCCCAAACCAAACTTCTCCCACACAAAACCAGATCGTTGGTTCAAGCGCCCCATCTCGTTATGTCATCCACACCTCCATCTTGACTCACCAATATTAGTGTGTTATCTTGGACTGACAAGCAGAAGGACACAAGTCACATTCTGGCTATTTTCACTATAGCCGAATTTGTTTCAAGTGTCCAACCTCTTTCTGTCACATATACTACTATCCTCTAAGGTTGACAAATTTCATTTAAATTTCAGTATAAGTAATCTTGGACTGGAAACAGAAGGTCGAGAGTCTGGCTATTCTTATATAAATATATTTTAGTAACAATTTAATTCACTATCCTTTTATCTATTGCAACCATTCATCTTCTAACTCTGACAAAACTTATCCCGCACTCAACCAGATAATGCATTGAAGTTTGTTCAAATGCCGCTTTTTGTCATCCATCCCTCCATCTTGACTCGCCAATTTTCAATGTTATCTAGGGCTGACATGCAGAAGGACACAAATTACATTCTGGCTACGTTTGACTAATTTTATTTCAATGGCAGTCTGCTTACACTATACGTTTTCAATATCGCTCCATCTGTTGACCATAAACCATTCATTTGCTAACATCAAACCAAATATCTCCCGCACTCAACCAGATAATACTTGAAATGCAAAGTGCACTGGTGGCTGCTGGGTTGAAGCCAGGGTAATGATAATGTAAAGCACCTTGAGCACTCAGGAGAGTGGATATGTGCGCTATATAAATTCTATCTATTATCATTATTAAGTTATTCATCTAGGGCTGCCATGCAGAAGGACCCACCTCAAATTCTGGCTATTTTTGGTCTAATTTTTCTCCATGGCTGTATATGCTTACAGGTTACTGAGACAGAAAGAATTCTTTGCTACTTGTTATCATTACAAAAGATTTGAATGAGTAAAAATTTTAACGAATTCAAGCTCGCGAAGTTTGCAAAAATAAAACCCCAGGAACAATTTTAGCTTTTACAGAATTTCATATCACTGTAGAGCTGGATTGCAAAAAAAATACAGATTACACTGGTCAACAAAATTTTACTTTTTGAAAGTTGTCTGCGATTTTTTAGCTGATTTAGGGTGAATCTTATGCGCTGAATCCAAAAATCACATCGGTTTTGTCCCATCAGGTCAAGTTTTCGAGCTATCCCCACATGTTGTTTTTTACGTTTTTGTTNTTTTCAATCCCTCTCCATCTCTTGCAACCATTCACTTGCTGACATCAAACCGAATGTCTCCCGCACTCAACCAGATAATACTTGAAATGCAAAGTGAGCTGGTGGCTGCTGGGCTGAAGCCAGGGTAATGATAATGTAAAGCGCCTTGAGCACTCAGCAGAGTGGATATGTGCGCTAAATAAATTGCATCTATTATCATTATAAAGTTTGTCATCTAGGGTTGACATGCAGAAGGACCGAACTCAAATTCTGGCTATTTTTGGTCTAATTTTTCTCCATGGCTGTATATGCTTACAGGTTACTGAGCCAGAAAGAATTATTTGCTACTTGTTATCATTACAAAAGTTTTGAATGACTAAAAAAAATTTAACGAATTCAAGCTCGCGAAGTTTGCAAGAATAAAACCCCAGGAACAATTTTAGCTTTTACAGAATTTCATAATCACTGTAGAGCTGGATTGCAAAAGAAAATACAGATTATTATTGATAAGATGCATAAATTTGCTTTTTAATTACGAAATGAATGACTGGATAAAAATTATCTGTTGCCATGCATTCTTTCAAGATTAATCATTTGGTTCAGCTATTTGGTAGTTCAAATTGTATAGTGCATGCTAGAAAATAGTCCATCAAATTTCTTTTCAATATTCTTGGGTTACAACCTTTTGCTTGTCGACCCACAAGCATCCACTGTCCCATCCCAATCACTTCATCAATTGAGCAACGCTGACAGCCCAATAATGGCTTAGACGCCAAACCAGGGTGGTGTTTCACCAAAATGTTCCTGAACATAAGCATGACTTTAAGAAAGACTGGAGTACGTAAATGAGTGTAACACGCATAAGATTCTTAATAATTCAGCATAAGAACTGATACCAGTCGTGTGTATAGTCGTTCTTAAAAGTCTTTTGTTACACGGTGAAACATCACCCAGCGGTGGTGTTTCCGGAAGTTGTTCTTACATTTGTACATCGATAATGAGTTTGAGCATGGCTTGTAGCAAGACTGTGATGAAGTTTTGTGGATACAATTAGGGTGCAAGCTTGGACAAAGCAAATTTGGACCTCTTATTATGTACCAATGATACAAAAAATGAAAAGATCCAAACTTTTGAAACAACTTTTTTTATTTTGTTGCTGTTGAAGCGCACCTCGGACAGGCAAGTGGGTGCGTACTGTATGTACCCATAGACTTACGATTAATATTTATCATATTTCGATTTGCATCTTTTATATTAGATGCCTCTGGTCAAGAAGAAGATAGTTAAATTTTGTTGGCTTGAATGCTACTAATTATTCATAGATATTACATGTACCTCATAAAAATACCTCCCACAACATGGCAAATATCAATGTTTCACACACTATAATCATCGTTCCCAGGGATGCTTAACTTAATAACTTTTATACTGAACTTTCAAAATCCTCAAAACGGAGTGGCTAAGAAGTAAAAATAACATCCGAACATGACAAATTGATGAGGAGCTTCCGACCTCTAAACAAATTGAGAGAGCATGCCATCCAATGAGATATAATTTAAAAGCAAAATGTCTGGTGTCAGATTTTTTTTTTTTGACGATGCTTCGATCCGTCCCAAATGGGTCGCCTCTGGTGCGAGATAATCGGATTGAGCAATTTAGCGTGAGCTAAAAGCAGTAAAGGATGCGACGAGGTGTTTACGGAAAGGTGATAGGGAGATCTTGATTAATAAATGGGGTCTCCGAGGGCCGCTTCGGAAACACGATGCCTATCATAATGTGCCATACGGGATTGGTCGGAAATCCGATAACTGTTTTTTCCGCTCGCTGGATACAGAGAAAATATGATTCTTTAATCTTTTTCTTCACTTTCTTGATCAATATCTGCATTTCAGCGCGATGTGCACATCCTGTTTACTTGGAAATGCAACTTTCCTTGGTTTGATGGAGAGAAAATGCATTGATTTCATTTCATTTCTCTTATTCCAGGATTCATATGGCAAGATTCCAAAATATCAATTCAACCTCATCTCTCTAATCAAACCCGTTTCATATCCTGGTTAACCTCAAACATTTCCAGTGTACTGTGTTAATATTGTTTGCAGTATATGCCATTCAAATCAATCTGCAACAAAATTTGACACAGTACACGTTTGGTTGACTGAATAATGAATGTGGAATGAAGATGGTCAAGATCCTTGAAGATCGCCCTCAATCAAATTTATTTTTCATGCTGTTCATTCATAATGTGTGATGGCATATCCCACGTGTATATCTTAATCACAAGCTTCTGTATGCATCTGTTAGAAGAGATACTCAGCCTCAGGGGTTTTTATCATATAGGAGGATGGAACCATTTTATTTCATACTTGATAGCCCATTGGTTCTGCCTAAACTCAATTAGACTTGAAATTTTCTGACTGAATATGGGCGATAATTTGCTTCAAGATAGGGAAGGGGAAAATTCCACTTGAATATCATTTTTAGGTAAAATTATCAAAGGCATTTGAAAAAGAAATTAATAATCTTGTCCAAATTCATAAAAATTGGGATGACTGCTAACATTTTTTGGGGGGAGGGGGTTGTTCGACAAATCATTGCTTCTTCGATCTGTTGTTGTTTCTATTCCACAATCTTAAAATTATATGTACCTCTTAAATTCATATTCTTATCATTCTGAATTCTCAAATTACAGAATCACATCCTATGTAAGTTGAGAAATGTCTGCCTAAACTTCTTCTAAATGTGAATAAAAAGTAACAAATTAAAGACCCCTGTGTAAAAAGATGTATTCCATTGTCTGAAATGATTTCATCAGGGTTAGGATTGAGGGAAATTTCTCCATTCATTTCTATAATTTGAACAAAGTCAAACACATTAACATGGGCACTCTTGTATGGCTGTAAAATTGTTATATACTTTATAAATAATGTCAATTTTCTTATAGAACAGCTATATAGGAAGGTGCAACCAGCCATTAAAAAAAAACAGTCTCTCTTGCCAATGTGGCAAAGGGTTTGCGAACACTAACGAACATGCATGTAGAACTATTCTTCTCCTTCACTGTGCATATTCACGACAATCTATCAAGAGCACCGAATCTGAACTTTTGACGAAGCTCCCTGGTCGTATTTCGGGACAAAAGCATCAAACCGCTAGGGTTCACTGCTTGATCCATTTCTCGCGTTTGTCCATCAACGCCTGAACAAACGCGTTGAAATTGGGACAAAGTTTTTCGGAGAGGAAAATGAGATCTGCGGTGATAGTGGGGTGAAAATGGATGAGGGTGAAGTGGGGAAAGTGAGCGGAAAGACGCCAAGAATAGATCGACAAATGAGGATGAATACCTGGGAGAACGGTACCGAACGAAAAGGAATGTTTGAACAAACTGTGCTGATATTGCAAATGAAATAAGTCTTTGCATAGAGACATAAGATATGGTCTTTATTAATCTTTGACAAGATTTATAAGGGATGTCGTGCAAAATTTACAACAAAAAGAAAAACCCTAGATGAGAATCCACCAAAATTAGAAGCTGGGGATTTCTAGAGTTTAAGTACATAACTCAATTTTTAGGAGTAAAGGAAGATACACATGTACATGTACTATATATTTATGAAAATCTCCTGGTTTCATACATAACAAACAAAATTCAAGTGAGCGGAGGGAAGCCAAGAATAGATCAACAAATGAGGATGAATACCTGGGAGAACGGTACCGAACGAAAAGGAATGTTTGAACAAACTGAGGTGATATTGCAAATGAAATAAGTCTTTGCAGAGAGACATGCATAAGATGGTTTTTATGAAATTTTTGACAATATGTATTAAAGAATATCTATAGTGCAAAATGAGAATACACAATAAGAAATAGAAGCTGAGGATTTTTAGAGTTTATGTACATAACTCAATTTTTAAGGGTAAAAGAACATACAAATGTATTGAAACTTTATGAAAATCCCCTGGTTTCCATTATAAAGAACAAGTAAGTGGAGGGAAGCCAAGAATAGATCAACAAATGAGGATGAATACCTGGGAGAGCTTTACCAAACAAAAATGAATGTTTGAACAAACTATGGTGATATTGCAAATGAAATAAGTCTTTGCATAGAGATATGCATGAGATAGACTTTATTGAATTTTTGACAACAATCACAAGGAATACTGCAAAATTTCACACAAAAAAGAAAAACTTTGAGAATCCACCAAATAGAAGCTGAAGATTTTTTAGACAATATGTACTTCACTCAATTTTTTAGGAGTAAAGGAACTATTACGCTGTACAGTGTACTGTGATGTACAGTGTACTGTAAATTTATTTAAAAATTCACTGGTTTCCATTATAAAGAACATTTGCATCATCACAGACAAAACTCAAACGAATGGATACTTTCTTCAGGGTGTATTCTGTTCAAATTTCAGAAGGTATATAAGTACGATTTATCCTTATTTTGTTTATTTTTTCTCTCTTAAAACATTCTTTGTAAAATGTTAATCTCTACCTATTTATCTATTTTTTGTGTAGTTAATATTAATTGTTAATATAATACTTTGTTTTATTAATTAATAAACAATTTACAAATTACTGTTAAAATAGATGAAGTTAATTAACACATCAGTCTACTTTATGCTTTCACTTTTGATTTTAACATACAGTTTGACATATATCAGACAAAAGAATTCACTATATCTCGGTTAACAGGCTTAAGTGCACAATATTCAACTAATTGGCACAAATAGAATTACAAACGACCCGCACACATTTTCTTTTGAAGTCTAATTGCTGTCGGCAATATAAGACAAACAAATTTGTCAAATGGCAGCAAAATTGCATTTAATGAATCCTGAATTAGTGCTAATTCTTTGTGTATTTGTGTATAAACATGACCTCTCTGGGTATAAGTAGGATTGTCGCAGTAAAAGCCTGCATAGTTGAGTGGTTTAAAATGCTTGGGAAGAGTGCTAAACCCCTGACATTGCACCAACATCCTTTGATAATGTTTTATGGAGTTGCTTTCATGGTATTCATTCAGAAATTATCTTTTGTTTTGCCAAAGTAAAAGATGATGATGATGATGATGATGATGATGATGATGATGATGGTGATGATGATGATGATGATGATGATATGATGATGATGATGATGATGATGATGATTATGATGATAATGATGATGATGGTGATGATGATGGTGGTGGTGGTGGTGGTGGTGGTGGTGGTGATGACGATGATGATGTTGGTGGTGATGTTTATGATGTTTGGGGTGATGATGGTGGTGGTGGTGATGATGATGATGATGATGATGCTGATGCTGATGATGATGATGATAATATTGATGATGATGATGGTGATGATGATGATGATGATGATAATTATGGTGGTGGTCATGTGTATAGTGATGATAATGCTGATGGTGATGATAATGAAGAAGAAGAAGAAGAAGAAGAAGAAGAAGAAGAAGAAGAAGAAGAAGAAGAAGAAGAAGAAGAACAAGAAGAACAAGAAGAACAAGAAGAAAAAGAAGGAGAAGAACAAGAACAAGAAGAAGAACACGAAGAAAATGATGAGGAATTTCCAAAGACTAAAGATAATTTCATCATCTTCATCTAATTGAGGAGCAGAGGAATTCTAATTAAAATCAAAAACTCGTTCCAATTAATGCACTATCCTTGGCCAACACATTTCACGTCTCATTCTGGTTCTGCCAGACACTGTAATTTGCATCCAAGGCTAACTATTTAAAATGTGTGTTCTTTAAACTGGATGCACATTCACATCGCATACGCAAATCTGGAAACCTAATGTTCGCACTTAAAAACTCATTAGACATTAAGTTTAAAGAAAAGATCCAGGCAAGCTACTTATGATGAAACTGTATAGTCAATCCAGTCTTTAAGGCATTATTTAACAAAATTTGCAAATAACTGCAACCATATTTATTATTTGAAACTGAAGAATATCTGGAATTCTAACAGAATAAAATAAACATTTACTATCTAAAAAGAGTAAACATTAATCGGCACTCGGGAAGCACATATATTGAGGTTTGGCCCAGCAAAACGTTCACTATCTCCCTATCGAAGCTGCACAAGACCTTTATTCATACAACACACGTTACTACTATTCTCTCACTTAACTGTAGGTGTTCCGCTATTCACATTTTAAATTATTGCCACAAGCATATTCCGTAACAGTTGGCATCTTTGAAAATATACCATATGAAAGTGAGTTTGCTGTAATCAGACGAGGATAAAAATACTTTTTCATTTACAAGGGCTTTTTTTTACATTTTCCTCCTGAGAAATAGCTCCTGTAATACATTTTGTTGGTGATTTTTTAAAGCTCTCACAAGGACTATTTATAAGGTTTAGGGGGCTAATCGCCCTTTGCCCACATGTACTTTTTACGCTGGATCATACCATTTCATATAGGAACTTACCGGATCAGTGAGCATGGATCTGGCATGGGAGACGGCGGCTAAGACAGCAAAGACATTGAAGAAGATACCGTGTATCACTGTGTAGGGTTGGATTCCCTTTGGTAATAAAAGCACCACGTTGACCGCAAACTGACCGTACCCGATTAGGAGATACGTCATGACCGCACACACTATACCGCATGGGTCCTGTACAAACGAAAATAAATAAAATGTGTTGTTTGGTAATAGTAAAGACATTTTAAAAGAGAATCTTTGATTGCTGTAGGGTTGGATTTCATTTGGTAATAACAGCACCACGTTGACCGCAAACTGACCATAACCAATCAGTAGATATTTCATCACTGCACACACAATACCGCATGAATCCGGTAAAAGGGGGAAAAATGTTTGGTAATAGTTCAGACATTGTAAAAGAGAATCTGTGTACATGTATGATTGTATAGGCTTTGATCCCGTTTGGTAATAACAGCACCACGTTGACCGCAAACTGACCATTTCCAATCAGTAGATGTCATTACTGCACACACAATACCACATGGATCCTGTGATAAAAGCAAACATTTTAGAGAGTTCAGATATACATGTATGCTTTACTGATTCATACTGTTCACAGTTTTTCGATTAATACTGTAGGTACTAGTCTCACATCATGGGTAGAGTGCAGCACAACCTGGATTAATTTCTTAAAATCAAGCTTGCGACAATGATACATGTAAGTAGTCTCTAAGTTTTAAGGAAGTAAAATTTGATCAATTTGCTTCAAATTCAAATTGATACTAATATCATCAGTAGATATGAACACATTGATGATTATGTTTGTGCAGGGAGGTGTCGTGAATGGAGCCACAACTCAGAGTCATGAATGTGAAACACCTGGTCAAATTCAAAAGATGAACAATACATAGGGCGATCCTTTGATGTCCAAGGTTCCATGCCGTCAAATACGACTGGGGTGATTTTAAGATGTCAACCGATCTAAAAATTCAGGATGCGCAGTAAATTTAGGGTAAAAGTGCACACAAGTTACAAATGTGCAGTTGTATAAATAATAATTGTTGAGCATAATTTTAATTTACAAGTCTCACTGTGTATCATTTATTGAGATATAGCTAAGAAACTGTAATTTACATGGACTCTTTTTGCAATAATGCTCACAAGTTTGTAGAAATCATTGTTTTAATTCTTGCAAATTCCGGTTGGTGGTACCAAATTTCACTTAATCTGTGTGATTATTCATATGCGGTACTTGTTCAGCGAAAACCTGAGAAAATATAATTACCATCACAATAAAACTTTCGTTATTGTTAACGAATAATGGCTATTCTAGCAACGGGTTTAGTGATTGTTCTCAGTCCTGGTGAAGCGTTTTAGGAAGCACGTATTTGCCAGCATTTTTGTCNAGAAAGGAAAATTTGATCAATTTGCTTCAAATTCAAATTGATACTAATATGATTGCCCTATATATCATAAGTAGATATGAACACATTGATCATTATTTCAATTCATATTTATTTCATTCAAAAGTAAAAACCAATTTCATGTACAAGGTAAAATATACAAATAAAATCGAATGAGGAGACAGCTGGAAAGAACAAGAATTTCCAACAAATTTATAACCATCAATAATGTTAAAAGGAAGATCGTTGGTTTTAAGCCATGTCTCTGTAACACCTATGACACAAAAGTCCAATTCGATATCGTTTAAAAAAGTAATGAATTTATCATAATTTCTTTTGATACTTCTAATTAAGATGAAGACAAGAAAATCAATTTTTTGAATTATTGGTGGGTCGTTCTAAATTCAATAGGCATGAAACAGTTTTGTTAGGGAGTGAAAGAACCCTCTTCGATATCATCAGAAGCAGATACAGAATTAAATGTAATGAATTTCTATTTTTCATTAATTGTCTATATAAATTTACCTCAGGCATAGTAGACACAAATACCACAAAATTACATACACAGAATATGTTTGTGATAGTCCAAAATCTGTAAGACAAACTTTCAAACATGAAGGGGAACCTTCAAATATATGGAGGTGTCTATACTAAGCACTATTAACATACAACACAGTATACATGTAGCTCGATAAGTTTGCTTTGAGTACATAGCAAAATGAAAGTGTTCTTGTCTCTCTGGAAAAACTCCCCGATGGCTGTCATTAGACATGGTCCTGTGATATTGGATCAGTGTTTAAACTTTCGTTCTTCAGTGTTCTTTTGTCTCTATTCACCCCAGCATCCCTGTTTACCCCGTACTTAAATGGGAATTACACCCAGACAATAATGTATAGTCAGTAAATGAATAAAAATCAAATGAACAAACTGAAAATTTGAGCAAAATCGGATAATCCATTCAAAAGTTATGAATTTTCAAAGTTATCATTTCAACCTGTGCTGGGCATCCTTTAGTTGGCAACGTATAGCCAATTAGCATAATCTGTGATGTCATACATGGAGAACTCCTCATTCACTTTGTATATTGAAAATGGATCAATTTATCATATTTCAAATGAGGAATCACCGATATTCTTTCTGGAATGCTTGCAGAATTGATGTGTCTATAATATATTCAACCGAAAAAACAAAATTCTGTCTACTTTTCTGGAAAATGTGAAATTTTGTGTACAAAGTGAATGGAGAGTTCTTCATGCTTGTTGGCAGCCATTTTGTGCCTGTACGTTTGCAAATTTAAGGATCCCATGAGGGATGTAAACCAAAACGTTGAAAATTCATTAATTTTGAATGGATTATCTGATTTGGCTCAAATTTTCACAGTTTGTTCATCTTATATTACTTCATTTAATGATAGCAATTTAATGTCTGAGTGTAGTTCCCCTTTAATCAAATACATGTATGTTGACTGGCACTGTACGTTGGTCAAAAATATTTAACGCAAATATGTGATTTTGTACATGCTCAGCACTCACTATGTTGCGACACAACCCACCATGCTGGACTGATTCCAAACCTTTTAAGCTTTAAGTTTAGTGTCACTCCATCCCAGCATGTAACAGAAGACACTTAGGAAGGACCCCTGGGAATAATAATGGATGTCATTTTCCTGGGAAAATCTACCAGTTTGATCTCCCTCTCTCCATTTTATAGGGGAGCACATTTACCTAATGAGCTATCTGGGCATGATCAAGTTCAAAACGAGTCACAGAACCCCAAAGGGTCTCATGCTGCTGCTATCTATTAAAATTCATTCACACATACTTCAGTATTTGCTTGTTCTATGTTTACTAATTCAACATAAATTTCTGGTAAAAAAATTCTTCCAAATTGAAGATCCAACTAAAATATTTTGTACGTGGGTTTCACAAACAGGCATACAATGATGATGCAATTAATGACAGCAAATATAAGTATATCCATATACATACACAGAGTTAAAAATTTGATTTTGTGGTATTTTTTTAATGGTCGATGATAAGTTATTAAAAATTATTGCAGAGACATAACGAGACACTTGGTTCAGTGTATGACATAATAAATCGTCAATCTGTTCTAAAAGTTTGTTAAAAACGATCAGCCGCCCGCCCAATAGCCCCCAATTAGAGTGATTTTGCTTTGTAATGGAAAATTCAAACCATTAATAAGCAGTGCCTGTAATATATCTTTGTACCCTGGAAGAATTTAACATAAAGCAAGGACCCCTGATAATAATACCTAATGGATATATCATTTTCCTACAGACAATAGCTCTCCCTCTCTCTCTCCATCTTATTGGGAAACACATTACCTAATGAGCCAACTGAGTGTGATCAAGTTTATCATCACCAAAGAATCTCATGTTTTCCTTTTAATTCATGTACTTCACAGTTCAGTGCCAGCATGCTCCATGTATGCAGTTCACATTATTAAAGCAGTATTTTCATCCATATCCAAGTGAAATATTTTTATGATTTATTTTGTTAAATGGGATGTTCACCCTAGATATTATATTATTTGTCCGTTATAAAAGGATAGTAATTTGAACAGCATTTTTAAAAAATGATGAAAAAATTGGCTAAGTAACAAGGAAATTTCACACATTAACATTTCCCTTCAATCATTATTTGCTCTGCAAATAAGCAACACTGATGACATCATGACTACAATGTACATATGGCTATAAACTTTCATATTTTTTCTAATTCCCAAAAGTTTTATCTACTTTCTAAACCCTTTCCACATTTTTTTTATTATGTTCAAAATGTATACACATAATATACATTTTCCAAGGATAATCAACAACTCACGAGGAATTTTATGAACATTGTGAAAAAATGAACTGATCACATGTGAGGTCACCATCGATGCTAATTCGAAGAACAAAGAGTGATTCAGAACAAAATGTGAGTTTATTCTCCTTATTCCGTAACCAAAACTGATCATTCTTTTTTAACACGCATACTTTGAAGATTCTTTTTTTTACATTTAAAATCATTCTCCTTTGAGCAAAACTATGAAATATCTAGAGTGACCTTCCCCATTATAAAGGCATCATTCTTGAGATTCACTTTCATATCCAGCATAAATCTCCAATTTTGAAGCGGTGAATAGCTCTTTGAAACAGTTTTGTACAGGGCTTTAACCAGATAAGCAGAGTGAAATTGGGAATTTCCAATTCAAGAGTGGTGGCCAGTTCTTTGAATCAGTTTGTACATGGCATTACCCCCAATCAGAGCGAAATTGTAAATCATCAATTTGAGAGCGGTGACTACATGTAGCTCTTTGAAACAGCTTTGTACATTCGGGCTTCACTCACATCAGAACAAAATTGTGAATCTCAAATTTTAGAGTGATGACCATTTCTTTGAAACAGCTTTGTACATAGCTTTACCCAGATCAAAGAGAAATTGGAAATCTCTGATTTAAGAGTGGTAACCAGCTTTTTGAACAAAAAAAAATGTGAAAGGCTTAACCCAGATCAGAGCTAAATTGGGAATCCACAATTTTAGAGCGGTGACCAATTCTTTGAAACAGTTTTGTGCAGGGCTTTACCCAGATTAAAGCGAAACTAGGAATCTCTCATTTTAGAGTGGTGACCAGTTCTTCGAAACAGTTTTGCACATGGCTTTAAGCAGATCAGAGCAAAACTGGGGAACCACTCTGAGCAGGTGAGATGGTGAAAAAAGGTGAGGATTGGTTTGGCATTTGGAGCTGCCAAGGGAAGCTACGCAACCTCTCTAATGGGGGAGTGATGACAATCGCAATGAAACCCCGAATGTACTTGCCTACAGGGAGCCATCAGGGATGGATGTCGCCATGGCACTTTGATGTTTGCCCTTCTTGAGTAGAACAAGGAAAATTACACAACCAAATGTGAATGAATATAAATTCTAGGTGCATTTATCGCTCAAGGCTTTGGAATTATTTTACATTATTAGGGAGAGATCGAGAGAGAGAGAGCGATTTAAACATTGTTCCCTTCGTAATATGCATTCGGGAACATGACTGTTGGTAGCAAGTTCTACATCCATAGAAACCAATGTGCCCAAAATTGGATTAATTGCGTACATGTACACATACTTTACATTTTGACCTAATGTTCACAATTGATGTAATATTACTGTTTAAATCTTCAGCCAAAGTAATTATAGCCCATGTATAGTTTTGGTAGAGATGAAGAAATGTGAATTTTGGGGATGTTGTATGATGACATGTAATTTCTATACACATGTTGAGACCATAGCACATTTTTTTACGAACTGATTCTTTTAAAAATTTGAATCTGACCGATAAATCATATTTACATGTAAAAGCGATCTCTCTTGGTATAGCATTATTTTGCTTGTTATCGAGCATATAAAAAGTCATTTCCGAGATTTGACTTTAGAATGAGATAGAGATATACACAAAAATTAAATTTTTGAATTTTCATCCAATTCTGAGCATGGGAATTTGTCCTTTATCAAGAAAGAAAATAATGAAATAGCGTGGTGAAGCACCACGCTATTTTGATTTGCACATTTTAGGTTATAGCTTTTCCCAAACTCGTTCATTTTTCTCACAATCTTTTGTGCAATATATTCATGATACTATATTTCATTTCATATACATTTGAAGACAAAATCTGGTGATAAAAATATTCGCTTTTACCAAAACTGTACTTGGGCTTTAAATATCGGAAGCGCCAACTCCCTCCAAACTAATCTTTGTGTTTGAATATTACATATAGGTCTACACACGTACATAGAGTAAATTCTACTACATGACATCATAGCCCAAAAAGGTTACCCAAATAACCTTGATGCTAGCTATCAAAGCCATCTCGTTGTCATGCCAACCATCTTTCAGGAGGAGCATGGATGATGAGGAAAGGGAATGCATCTTTCGCATTCAGCACCACGAAAAAGAGTCGTCGTCTGTTTAATTGGCGCAGCCTCTCGTCTTGGCGTGCGTCCCCGTCGGCTACTTGTCGTGAAGCGTAACACTAACCTTGATGCGTGATATAGATCTTCCGAGAGGAAAAAAACGGTTTTGTGCATTTCCTGCTGGGAGTGTAATATTGCAGAATTTGACTTACAGCTGTAAAATGGAAGAAGCGACAATAACTTCTGATCTTTGCAAATAATTTGGGTAGAAATAAGAAAGTCATGTAAAGTGTATTTCAAATAAGCAAACCCCAGTTTTCTGTAAATTACTATCTTTGCTTTATAAATTTGAATCCCATTTGTTCTATTTCTTCTTTTCTTCAAGTTATTTCTCTACTTTTTTCTTCCTTTCATTGTTCTTCGTCACTGCCCTCTTCTGCTTTTCTGCTACCTCTTTTGAGTCTTCTCTTCCTCTTCCTCCCTCACTAACTAGATAACGCCTTCCTTTTTTTTGTTTCGTTTCTATATTTTCATTTCCCATTTCCCTGTAATTCATACCGTAAGACCTGCATGTAAATGATATGTTTATTTTGATTTTGTTTCGTTTGTAAACAAAACTCAAAATCCTCAGACTTTTATTTTGCATTTTCATGTTACTTTACTATTGCACAGAAGGTAGAATGTACTTGCCATTTTGTATTTATATTTTAATAAGAAACATTGACTAAAGAATCTTCCACAAAAGAAAAAAAACAGTTTCCATACATTTCCTGTCGGATTGTTAGATTTGACCAAAGATATGTCAGACTCAAGCAGTAGCTACAGTACATGGAAATTAGCTGGTGTCCTTTGAAAGATTAACAAAACAATAGAATTAGTGAGTTAATTGATTGGTCGCATCAATGCGTCATTTGAAGATCCATGTTCATTGGTTAGATCCTATGGAATATTACTATTGGTGTATCAGGAGGAGTTAACTTGTCAAAGCGAAGCAATATTCCTTAAAATGTAATATCAATCTTCCTCGGAAGAAAAAAAAAGGGTTTGTGTGCATTTCCTGCAGGGATTGATACATTATCGTAAATTGTGTCTTATGGGAAGAGTGACAATGATTCCTTGTAATGTCATTTATTTTGTATCGCTTACAAAGTAGGACATGTAAAGTCCAATAAAGCTGTCCTATAGGAAGAATTGCTCTCAAGATGTTCTCATTCTCGTAATGGCCTAAATATATTCAGGCAAAATATTGATGCTGAGCTCATTTTTGTAATCCATCTAAATAGACATTTACTTACATTGACATAGAAACAGGCCTTACAATTTATCAGGCCCGTAACCGTGGGGTCGCCCCCCCCCCCCCCCCCCA
>BQKZ01004384.1:36494-57313 GCA_036244855.1 Temnopleurus reevesii | reverse complement strand
GTTGTGTTTGCATGTACGTGTGTGCTTGAACGTGCTTCTGTCTGTCCATGGGACACAAGGTATTTTCATTGTTTTCATCTTCACTTAG
Source organism: Temnopleurus reevesii (assembly GCA_036244855.1). Classification (NCBI taxonomy): domain Eukaryota; kingdom Metazoa; phylum Echinodermata; class Echinoidea; order Temnopleuroida; family Temnopleuridae; genus Temnopleurus; species Temnopleurus reevesii. The sequence continues at coordinate 57,225 of BQKZ01004384.1, read as the reverse complement.
CCACTTGGCGCAAGTAAGATTTTATACCTTTAGCAAAGTTGTCTCGTGTGCAGTCATGCGTGCAAAAATATCCATAAAAATGGTACCAAAATATTCTTTGGAGAATACTCTATCAGGATATACCATCGAATCTGGGATTATAATTCTATGTTTTGAAGAGGACGGCATTAAAGTTGGAGGACATTTTTTTTGACTCACTCTGTATAATGTTTGTCATTGTTTTTAGGGAGGTATTAGTTCATTTCATTGTAAGACACCAGGAATTGCGTATTTTACACAGAAAGGGGGAAATCATATAAAATATTTGAGACTAATATATAAGTCAATGTCATTGTAGTAATGCCAAAATCAGATTTTTGTTTCCATATCTGGGTTAGATATGTTGTACCTTTTCATGTTCAAATATTATAATTTATGATGCCAGCGGAAGTTAATGTAAAGCTGTTACATTAAATGTATTGCAGCAACTCTCATCTCTTTACTTACATATTCTTTCAAAATGTATGTTGTTTATAAGCAAAAGCTAACATGATTGGTGTTTAAAAACACATCTGTATAAAGTATATCCATTATCTGTTGTATGTTGATATCTTTTGCAAATTTTTGTATCACTCCATTCTGCAATAAAATTATTTCAATGAAAAGATTGTAGATGATTAAATTATATATTTAATAACTGTCACAACTTATGTTTTATCAAGTTCTTCTTTTCTGGTCATTTGAGAATAGCATGAGTGTGTAAATGCTGCCCAATGGTATCATCTGAACTGCAAAATCAGAGTGCTAATTCAATGCCAATTTTATTGGTCAACACCAAAAGGGTTGAAAATCAATGTCAGTGCAGAATTAGACTTATATCATGTCTGTAATACTAACAGCGAGTTCATGTCTCGATGAAATTCGAGACATGCCAATAAAATAGTTGTTTTATACTTATTGAATTTAATTTCATTCAATGAATAGTTATCAATTGATTTACTTTTTCTGGCATAACGGACATGAAACATTCGTGAAATTGCCGGTTTGTAGCATTTCAGATCGTTGGATTATAAATAATGTTCATCCAGCAAGCGCCTGACTTTTATGTATTTCATCTCATTACTTTTTTATTAAACATTTTTTACGAATATTAACATCACAAAGAAGTACAATCAAGGGAGGCGACTGCCCTGAAAGCGTAGTTTGAATTGGAATTGCCTTGGGAGATAACGAAGATTCTTCTTCCAGAAAATGAACGCAACCATTTCAACTTGAGAGCTTTTGTATCGGAGCAACAACATGGTTTTTCTAGTACCCTGACTTTCCTCCTAGAATCGAACAGCATCTTCTTGTAAAGTAGCGGAACGATTCCCACCGGTGAACAGGCTCTCGTGTCCTTCCGTAAACATTGCAACAGGTATGGGGATGTTGGTATACAGGAGATGACTTTGTAGGGTGTGTTCATACTGGGTTTATTATCAATTCTCCGCTTTTTGTCTTTCATTAAGAATAATAACAGATATGAGGTTCTTCATGTAATCTCGATGACCTTGTGTATGCAGCAAGTTTCATTTCCCCTGGTGTATATCAAATAATGTAAAAACATGGACATATTCAACTTTTCCCGAGCCAAAATAATCTACGGGCTAGCGTTGAGTGACGACAAACGCCATAAGGGCTAAATCCGCCATGCAACATTTTTTCCGTCTCTTTCTACAAGTAAAAAGTGTAACGTTACTTTACGCGTTTTCATATGTTTGTGTCCTACTCTATTTTCCCCGCCTTCTATCGCTCTGTAATAAGTTTTCAAAAACACTCGTCAAAACCTTCCGTATGAACGCACTCGTCTGGGGTTACAGAGGGCTTTCCAATAAATGCATGTAGAGAGGTGTATTCGAAGCCCTCCTCATGTACCGCTAACTGCTCCTATTTCACCCCTCTTTCACTCCTCTCGATTTTATTTGCCCGTTTTGTATTGCTCTGTACAACTTTTGGTGAAGATTCGAAAATATTACTGCTATATTTCCTTAAATCATGTGAATCAGAGATGTTCAAGTCAATGTGGGAAAACTGATTAGATTATTTTATGTCTTTATGCGTCTGTATGATGTCTGTCCAGAATCTTCTTTAGGCAATGTACGTCGCTAAATCAAGGTATCTTATTTAGCCATCATCACATTTTTTATGTAACCTTATAGAGGTGGTATTTATAGATCTTCAAATACAATTTAAAGCATTTCGTCTTCAAATTAACCTTGTCAAAATCTCCAACCACCTTCACTTCTTATTCTTGGCCGTATAAAGTTGGTATCTTTACCCTTTAACATGTTTAATCACAATTTCAAGAATGTCGTCTTTGAAATAAACTTTTCAAAATCACCAACCACCATTTTGTGGCCATATCAAGGTGGAATTTTCTACTTTGCACTCACAATTTCAAACTGTCGTGTTCAAAAACACCTGTCAAATCTTTTCGTATGGACACACCCGTCTGGGGGTTACAGAGGGCTCTCCTATAAGATGCATATAGAGGGGTATTCGAAGCCCTCCTCAGGTGTCGCTATTACTGCTCCTCTTTCACCCCCCTCTCGAGACGCTTATTGCAATGTAAATGCGCATCATCCCGTAAGCTCTCGACAAGTCCCCGAGTCCCAGGCCCGTATTGGATTACAAACCACACAGTTTGTATTGGCAAAGAAAGCAATCAAGATCTCTTAAAACTGATGTTCTTTGTTTTCGAGGACGGCCTGAACACTGGGGCGGTGAGTCTCTGAGGAGAAAATACTTGAAAATTATTGTCGAATCTGATAGGATACTTATCCTTCAATATTATTTTTGTGCTCATCTACATTTGATGACGTCGTTGTTTTCCTCTTTTATTTAGCCATTTTTGTCTGTTTTGTTTGTTGAAATGTAGCTTAGAATTAGGATGTTGCTACAAGTCCTAGTTTCGGGGCCGGTTCAAATTTAGATGCCTGAGGCGAAGGAGAGTGGAGGTCTTTGTCGCTGGCTGCGCGATGTGAGAAAAGAGAGACATTGCTTTACATTTGAGTAATTGGATGAAGTATGTACTTAATTTGATGTTTTGAAATGATTATGATAAGTAACAATCATGATGATAAAAATGATAGATGCAATAGACGCACGTATCCATTCTGCTGAGTGATCAAGTCGCTTTGCATTTACGTAGACCTACATGTACGCACTTCAAGAAATAGATACATATACCTACCAGGTACCCATTAACATCACCTGGGTTTAGTGCAGCAAAATGTGGATGAATTTATTGTTGGAGGAAACTAACGCCATTGGTCATGTTGGTAGGATTGAAACCTAGGACCCTCTGGTCGAGAGCCGAGATTTGAACGACTATAGAATGGCGCCTTCGAAGGAATTAATGCATGAATGACATTTAATTGATACAACGGATAAAGTGGCAGTAACAGAAAGAGGAGAAGGGAAAAGATGAATATACACTGCAAAAGTCACGATGTTAATGTAACAAATATTCGGTCTTTGAATCAATAAACGCCAGAAAAGGTTGACATTTTTTGATGAAATACTAATGTAACAAAATATATTGTTTTGATCACCGAAATCATTTTCTTATTTACACCATCGATTCAATTAATCATCATTGTATTATTTTCATACTTCTGTATGACCTATATATCTGGATTAGATATGAAAGTAGAGTAGAGCCAAGTAAAACTTAGAGAAAAAAACTTCAACGACCAGACAAGGGAAAGAACTAAAAAGCTGAGCAGATTTCCAAGCGCTAAAATGTATCAAGAGAATTGATGTTAAAGGCGTGTATCATTCAAATTTGAATATTTACGTTAACGAAAAAAAGAACAGAAAGAGAGGACCGACCTTTGACGTCATCATCCGAAAGACGCGATCAAAGCTCTAACCCGCAGTGCATGCTGGAACCCACCCAAGTCAATCTCGCTGCAATGTCGAATTTTAATTACCACTTCATTTAATTCAATTTAATTCCATGTAAACAAAAAGAAATGGAAACGCGCTACTGAAGATACGAAAATACTAAAAAAATATATATATACCAATGGTAAATTTTAAAGCCCAAGTACAGTTTTGGTAAAGATTAAAAAATGTGAATTTTGGGGATATTTACCAAGACATGTAATTTTTATACACATTTTAGGACCATAGCATATTTTTCTGCGAGCTAATTCTTTTGAAAATTTGAATTTGACCGTTAACTCGTATTTAGCGCCCTCTCTTGGTTATAACAATGTTTTGCTTCTTATCGGGCATATACAAAGGAATACATAAAGAATAAATTCTGAAATTTTCATCCAATTCTGTGCATGAGAAGTTGTCCTTTATCAAAAAAGAAAATATTGAATTAGCGTCGGGGGGCACGACGCTGGAATATTTTGCACATTTTAGGTTATAACTTTTCCAAAACCTGTTCATTTTTCGCACAATTTTTTGTACAGCATGTTCATGATATCATGTTTCATTTTAAATAGATTTGAAGACAAAATTTGGCAGTAAAAATATTCGCTTTTTATCAAAACTGTACATGGGCTTTAAAGCAACATACCATGCAAATGAAAATAATCAGATGGAGGAAAGAGAAAGAGGCAGAGGAGAGATGTATGGGGACGATGCGTGTTAAATATGTGAATCATCGTTTAAATGTACCTGGTGATTAAGAGGTAGACGGGCAAAGAGGTATAGATAATGCGGAAAATGTATATAGTGAGAGAGGGGGAGAGGGAGCAATAACGGGTCGTAATGGAAAGAAATATACAGAGAGATGAATGGGAATTGGGGGTGGGAGTGGGGAGGAGAAACTTGGAGAGAAAGGGAGGAAAGTGGGGTGAGTGAAGGTTATAGCGATGATAGGAATAATCATTGAAAGGAATAGAGAGACGAATAGGTTAAAAAGTGCGGCAAAACAGGGAGACAGCGAAGGAAATAAAGACCAACGGGGAAAGAACGAAAGACGGAAAAATACATTTAAAGAATACAAAGAAGAAATAAGGAGACAGAGAGGGAAAGAAAGAAAGAAAGACCGAAAGAGACAGGAATTGTTAAAGAGCAAAAGGTGACATGCTGGAGATTTTTGGGAACTGGAAAAGGGCGGGGAAATGAGCGTATTTATAACAGAGGCAGCACAAGAATACGAGTTAACGAGATATGATGAGACAGGGAACCAAAAAGACAGAGAGGGAGAGGGAGAGAGAGAGAGAGAGAGAGAGAGTGAAAGAGAAAGAGAAGTAGAGGAAGGAGGAGAGCAAAGGAAAGCCTCGAGGGCAGCCCTGCTAATTCAATGTGAGGCCAGCATCTTTTTGCCGAAATTGAAAGGTAATGTTGATACGTCCCAAAGCGAAAGGGCAATATCAGATTAAATGACATTCAAGCCTCACAACTGCTGTCAGCGCGGCGGAGAATGGATATTTTGATTTAGGGACGGGACGGTATCGCAATGAACTTTAAATGAGGAGCTATTGGTGTCTGTATATCACGTCCCCTCGCTCTTTTCTCCTTCGCTCTCTCATCCCTCGATCCATCTAGGCCATGATTTATTTCCTATTTTATCCCGCCTTTTTTTCCCCTTATTTTACGTTTTTTGTGTTTTTATGATTTTTGCGCTTTTTGGCATGACATTTTCAAGCCACCGCATCTAGGCTAAGATCATATTAGATTATGTTAGGATGACGCGACAGAAATCGGTGTCAAATTCGATACTATTCAGATTTATTTTAAAAGGGGAATCCCGACATAAGATATCCTTTTACTTCAGATTTGATCGAAATAATCTAAAGATTTGTTTTAGTCAAACAAGCAAACATGAGAAGAGCATCTTCTTATAAAAGACACATTTGGGTGTTTTTGATATAAGTGGATGGGTCATTGATGGCTGCCACTTTTTTCCATGTGTCTCCTGAAAATGTGTTTTTTTTTTTCTTTCAGGCTCGTAGCCAGTAAGGCCCCGATCACATAGAGGCCCGGAAGCAACACGATTTAACACGACTCTTTGTTAATTCACAGTTAACTGCCTCCGAACAAAGAATTCGTGTTGAATTTTGTTGCTTCCGGGGCCCTATGTGACCGGGGTTTAAGTAAGGAAGTGGCAGAGGGAGCGTGCTCCCCCAAAATATTTCCAACAAAAAACGTGAAAAAAATTGAAGGAAAAAATGGATGGCCGTTAGGGTGCGCCTCCGTAAAAGTGCAATTATAGCTACGCATTTGTTTCCAGTGAAGTCGGGAATTCTTTCATTTCAAAGCAATAATAGCATTAAAATTTGCCAAGAAATTTACATTGTACAAAAATGATCTACATGTATAATTGTATGGCTGTGCAAAAGTGACAAACTGCAAAAAGTTCGGAGAGCTTGTTGAATGTAGAAAATAAATTACGTCATATAATTATGAACATGTAACATTAAAAGGGAAAATGAATAAGTCTTCCCCCATTTCACGAACCCTCTTCCATTTCAAATAAAATATTTACACAATGAAATTACATTTTAATAACCTCAAGCATGCACATTGAAAATGACAGCACACCTCTATTTCAGTGCGTATTTAATTTCCAATGCTATGGCGCTGTACAAATTTATCAATACAAACTATGCACCTGAGCTCAGTAAGCTAACTTTATCAACCCTAAATTCACCCAGCCCAATCTCCACTTTCTCACCAGTTGGGCCCCTTAAACCGATAGATTAGTTTTGGGAGAGATAGCGCTCAGATATTAAACTACTTTGTGAGCTGGAGTAAAAGTATTACCATAATCCAGTTTTTCAATAGCAAATTAGAGCATGTTCATAGTTTGTTTGAATAAAATCGATCAAGAAATGGCTTAATTATCGCAAAATAAAAAATAAAGCTGCGGTCGTTCTCCCCGGCACAACATGCTTTACGTACAAAATGAACGCGAACTTACAGACCGCAGACAATATCATCGATTACTCCGCCAATTCCGGGCCGACGCTCCCCCGTGCGAAAGCACTTAGCACACCGTAGTAATAATGGCTCATTGACGTGTTCAACGTAAACTACCCCAGAATACGTGGAACAATCTTTTCCTAATTTCGTGCACAGTTATATTTATGCATGTAAAGCAACTTGTGAATAAATCAGCTCGTTTCACATCACTTTCTGCATCCCGACCATTGCGAATCTATACCTTTAACACAAAGCCTTCAAATCGATCGTACGATCGATAGCAATCGTAAGTCTATGGGAAACTATATACTATAGGTTTGCTATTGATCGCAAACTCTCTTATGTAACGGGGGCCCAGATATTTTGCGCGCCACGTCAACGCTAGTCCAGTTGAGGACTGTGTGTTCTGATAGCACCCACCTCTGCATATTCACTTACACCGTGAACACACAGGGACTGCACAGCACTCAACCACAGAGTCTTTAAATAGCCCTCTGATCTGTATACCACTCTGATCGCGCCTCAGATCAGAGGGCTATGTAAGGACTCTGTGGTTGAGTGCTGTGCAGTCCCTGTGTATTCAGCGTAAGTGAATATGCAGAGGTGGGTGCTATCAGAACACACAGCCCTCAACTCGACTATGTCAACGCAGAAAATTGAAAAAGACGTTGGTAAGACAACTCGCCTGTGTCTGCCGTTGCCCGGGGGCGGTTGGTGTTAGATAACGGGCAAGCGATCGTTGGTGCGGCATGCGCTGCTCAAAAATCCAACACATGGCGACACACTGTTCATGTATCTCTTTACGCCAATTCGACGAAGGAATTTTATACACAGTCTTTCTAGACTGTCGCAAATCTTAACCTATTTTACATCAAGCTAAGTAGTCTCATTGGAGACAGTCCTAAATCAAGAGAGGGCACCCCAGCTCCCCCCCCCCCCCGAGTCCGTTTTGGATGATGCCCCCACTCGAATATCAAAATCATCGATTGTTTTTATATACTTAAAGGACTTATATTAGTTAGAAATCATTTCACATTTTCCAACTTCGCAATATCAAAATGTCGTCTCATACACTATTACCCGCCAATCAGTTAAATACCAATTTTGAATGTATACCCTTTTTCAATTTAGTCCAATTTCATTTGTTAGCATATCCCGTGCTTTAATAATTACCTTTTTACCTAAAATAATCAACACTTTTGTTAATTCTGTTGTATTCCAGCCTTGAGGAGCAAGGAATGTTTTTAACGATGAAATAAAAATGAAACCGTACTATAATCATAAATCATATCACATGTATCTAGAGTAGATATGAATGTATAAGAGCAAAGTGAAACTTATAGAAAGAAAAAAAAACAGAAATGGTCAAGACTTAAAAGGACTATTAAACCATGGAGTTATTAATGATTCAACAATACCAAGAAACCTCAAAACATGGATATATAATTCCATGCTCAAAACATGATTAATGTGTGTGACTCTTGTATGTTGTATCTCAAACGCAACACGCGGTTTTACTAATAGATGCAAATTTTATGCATTATTTGTACACAAAGGTAATTCTTAACAACCCGGGAGCTTGCTCGAGACTTGCCCGACATAGCAACATGTAGTGTATGCAAACTGGACCAAGCATTTTAGTTCAATTTTTACTATATGGACTCAGAAATGCAACGTAACTCCGTTCATTGGCTAACACGTGCATAGATTTATATTATATTTCTTATTGTTAAATAGGTTTCAGCATGCTTTGTGAACACACTGAAATTATATTTCCCTCTTCTTTCGTTCAACCAATCAGTTACGTTATCTTTTTCTAATATTGTATGGGGTTTCAGGTACACAGAAAAAGGTTTTTATATAGCTTTCAACAATTGTTTTTTTAATATTCAAGAAAAATTAAGCAGTAGATGTGACTTAAATTCCCAAATTGCAAATTACTTAATACATCTTTGCTTTTACAAGGCTTCAGGTATTTCAGGTGGGAAAATAATTTAAACAAAATAAGGGGCTCCGATTACGTTTGGAAACTTTTTCCCTGGTAGATTGTTCTTTTGAAAATTGCAATGGAAAAATGAATTACATTCCTACCACTACGTGCTAAAAGTTAGATGTCAGAGAGATGATAGATAAAAAATAAAATACAACTTTCGTAGAACTCCCGTTTCGTGTTAAACCCTTCTTTCCCAGGGCCTACCAGAAAAGTGCTAAAGTGGAAATAATAAAAAGGCATTACGAAAAAAAGGAAAAAAAGGAGAAGAGTGTGGCTCTTGAATTCGATCCCGCGTTACGTGGGCAGTCGTAAATGCATGTGCTCAAAGATGAGAGAGTTTATTAAAATCGGCTGCTTCGCCTGATGCTTATCGGGTTTTGCCCCCTCATCCACCGGGCGGGCATCGCGCCGGGTCGTGAAGGGAGAAGAGACCGGCTATGAAATTACCTCGATCTATTGTATACATTAATCCGAATACATCTATTGCAGATCATTGGGGCTGTCGTGCACTCGAGGGCTTTTGGCGAAAGGGCATTCGAAGTCACGGGGGAAGGATGATGCCCATGATTGTGATAATGTTTCGTCTGTTTCTTATTGTTTGTGTTCTTTTCACTGTTTTGACACGAGGGAATTGAAGAAAAAATAACGTTTTATTGTTTTTAGTGACAATTGGGCTGGTGCTAGCGGCGAAGCCGATGATGATGGTGGTAAGGAGAATGAGGAGGAGGAGGAAGGGGTGATGAAGAAAATGAAGAAGAGATTCACGATGGAAATGACTGGTGAAGAGAAGGATGAGATGGAATATAGTAGTCTTTGTGGAGACGATGGTGACGATGAGGAGTAGTAGTAGTAGGAGGAGTAGTAGGAGGAGGAGGAGGAGGAGGAGGAGAAAAAGGTGATAAAGAAAATAATAATAAAAGGTGATAAGATGATGGTGGTAAGGAGGAGTAGGCGGAGGATGAGAAAAAGGTGATAAAGAAAGGGAAAGAAGAGATTAACTATGGAAATAACTGGTGAAGAGAAGGATGAGAGGGATGATGGTAGTGGTTTTGGAGATGANTGATGATGATGATGATGATGATGATGATGATGATGATGATGATGATTATGATTATGATAATGATGAGGAAGATGATGATGATGACGAGGAGGAGGGGGATAAATTCACTCGACGCAAAAGCATCATTATCAGTGCATAATATTGTGAAATGTAGAATGCAACCTGCTCTCGGTCTCAAAGTAGGGAATTTTCAAAATCTTTGGGCGGAGGCTTGTGGATTGCAGAAAGCAAGTTAGCATCTATTGTTTGCAATCTGTACATGTGCAATAAATGACAAGTGCGCAATGATGTTTGGTGCGCACATCAGATGCGCACTCGTCTTTCTACCATCCACAAGTTCCCGTCCACCAATTTCGAAAGCACGCTGATGTGACTGGGATAGGTTTTGTGATAGCGCGCGAATCAAACGCAATCAGAAAACTTCACTCGGCGCAATGATAGCATTATACAGACCACAGACGTGGAGGATAAAATCTAATTGCGCGCGAAATCACTGATTCAATTCATTTTCGTGTGCTCGGTACAGACTGGTTTCCAATATCGGGATGGGTAGCATACTATGCAGTGTCGATGTAGGGCTGAAGTTAAGTCATCTACGGTAGATATCAACATACTGGTTTTTAAACGAATTTGCGTAAACAAAGTCGCAGCCGTTTTACATAAAATGATGGCATAACGAAGAATTGAATGTAAAGCAACAATTTCGCAACAAAACGAAAACCATCGTAATTCATGAGATAAAGATCATTTCATTTAAAGTATTACGCCCTATATGCAACCGATTTGATTACCGTCAATTTGTGAAAAAAGTGCTATGTATGATCTAATTCTTTTTTATTGTGGCAACTTAATTATAAGGCTTTATTGCCTTCCCTGTTGTCTCCACTGTCGAGTTCTATTATACTTTATATGTACGTTGTGAATTGTTTTAATGTGATTTTGATAGAAATAAACTGAAATGAAATGAACATGAAATATTATGTTGAAATTTGATAGAGTTTGGCTATGGAGGATGTGAAGACAGATGTTTTAAATGAAGTCACTTACAAAAAGTATTTGCTTTGAACTAGATTTTGTATTCTATGTGGATTAATGTTTTATTGTCACGAATTAGATGTAGATCTATCAGATGTATAATGTGTATTTAATAGCAGATTCGATTTTGCAATGGAAATGGTAAACATTTGAATTTTAATAAAAAACGGCTTCGATTTTATAATAATGCAAAAGAAAATTTGGATTGACGTTATCAAAATATTGCATAATCGCGGGTACAAGTCATGATAATACCTCACATCCCTCCCCGCTTGAAACAAAATGATATTGAGCTCTCGTAGATGTCAAAAGACTATCTCTGCTAGTTTTATTCGAACAAAAAAATTGATAGAAACGTAATACCACAGAACACCGCCCATGCAAGAGGCGTGGGAGGGTATGTTGTATCAGGTTGATTATGTGAATTAATTTGCCCTATTATTGTTAGACCCATCTGCGACCCCGCTCCTCATGCACTGCGAACAGAAGAAACAAAGGACTGGGACAAACTAAACAACTTCATTCAAGTATCTACAATAGCTTCGTGATCACATAAGATATAATAATGAGTATAGATGTAATTTATAGAGCGCATGTATCCACTCTGCTGTGACTCTAATTTAACATTATCCCACAGAATGAGAAAGATGGAATTTCTTTTGTGTCCATCTATCTATTGTTAATTACACCGTATGAAAAAATCAGAAGTAACCTGAAAACAAATATCTTTAAAAACAACTAATCTAGTGATAATCCCAGTTCCTCTGACTTCTTTCTCTTTTTCTATAGTCTGCTAAGCGCTTAGGGACTTTCGCATGATTGTGTTATGCGCTATATAACAATATTTCATTATTGTTCTTATTAATCCTGGAATGGAATTTGTTTACTTTGTCCCTGGCCTTTGTCCCTTCTGCTCACAGTGCCTCATGTTGACCTGTGACAGAGCGGGTTATAGATCGACCTCGTACAGTATTGAATGTGACGAGTTCGTTGACTGGATAACTGTCCTATTTGAAAGAAAGAAAGAATATAAATAATATTGTGCATGCTTGAATGGAAGTTTGTTTATTTTGTCCCAGGTCTTTGTCCCTTCTGCTCACAGTGCCTCATGTTGACCTGTGACCGAGCGGGTTTTAGATTGACCTCGTGATGAGTTCTTCGTTGATATTGGATAGAATTGTCTTTTTGAGGAGAAAGAAAGAATATAAATAGTATTGTGAATGCTTGAATGGAGGTTGTTCACTTTGTCCCAGATCATTGTCGCTTCTGCTCACAGTGCCTCATATTGACCGGTGTCAGAGAGAGTTATAGATCGACCTCGTACAGTATTGAATGTGACGAGTTCGTTGATTGGATAGAATTGTCGTAATTGAAAGAAAAAATAGATTATGCATAATATTGTGCATGCTTGAATGGAGGTTGTTTACTTTGTCCCTGGTCTTTGTCCTTTCTGCTCACAGTGCTTAATGTTGACCGGTGACAGAGAGGGTTATAGATCGACCTTGAGCAGTATTAAATGTGACGAGTTCGTTGATTGGATAGAATTACCTTAATTGAAAGAAAGAATATATGGATAACATTGTAAATGATTGAATGGATGTTGTTTACTTTGTCCCTGGTCTTTGTCCCTTCTGCTCACAGTGCCTCATGTTGACCGGTGACAGAGAGGGTTATAGATCGACTTCGTGCAGTATTGAATGTGACGAGTTCGTTGATTGCATAGAATTGTCTTATTTGAAAGAAAGAAAGAAAGAATATGAATAATATTGTAAATGCTTGAATGGTGGTTGATTAATTTGTCCCATGTATATGTCCCTTCTGCTCACAGTGCCTCATGTTGACCGGTGACAGAGAGGGTTACAGATCGACCTCGTACAGTATTGAATGTGACGAGTTCGTTGATTGGATAGAATTGTCTTAATTGGCCGAATCATCGGTGGATAGTGTATGCTTGGAGAGGGTAGGGAGGGATCGGCTAGGTGTCTTGCCAAAAGGTGTCCGCATCGAGCCTTAATTCTATACGTGTAATTCAGCGAATAAGGTCTTTTCATCTCCATGCTTGAAAATGGGGATACAAGATAACATTTGGGCCTATACAAATTGGTCTTCACTCCATCTCAACTTTTTGCTTAGCTTTCCAAATACTCTCCTTTTCTCCCCCCCCCCCCCCCCTCTCTTTCTCTCTTTCTCTCTCTCTCTCTCTCTCTCTCTCTATCTCTCCCTCTCTTTCTCTCTCTCTCTCTATCTTTCTCTATATATCTATCTTACTCACTCTCTCTCCCCCTCTCTCGATTATTCTTTCCATCTCTCTTCGCCAATATTCACCCAGATATATCTTAGCTATCTTGATTTTCCCTTCCTCTCTCTTCCTCTCAGTTTACTGATAATAATCTACCTTTCTTTGTATGTCTGATTTATTTTATATCTCAGTCTCTTTTTTAGATTGTTGATAAAATGTCTTCCTTTATCGGGAAGGAAATGTTTATACATGTCTTCTTTTTATCATTATTAAATAAAAATGTAAATTTGCTTCAAAATGTCTAAAATCAAGTATATATATTTACTTGTATATTATATATATATATATCACACTTGACAGCACATATTAGCTACTGATAATGGAACGATACTGAACATACCAATACGTTGGGCATTTGCTATTTCTCAAAGTTTGAGCCCCGGCGAAGATAATCTAGTAGTATTGATAATCGTTCACTAAATTTCAACAACAACAACCTGTCAAGTTTTCTCTAATATGAGTGGACATGTTTTTCTCTGGCTCTAAAATCCACTGCCTGTGTATGATTTACCTCATGTTGGTCGATTCGAGGTATCAACCTCGTTCCTACGAATTGTCGATTACCTTAAACTATCGGCCTTAGCCGAACCTTCCCCGGACTTATTTCGATTAGCTCAAACCTTCAGCCTTAGACGAACCTTTCCAAAACAACTCATGACGGAACAAGTGGAGGGCATTTAATTTTTCGATTAATTTAAACCTTCGGCATGGTAGATAATTTTTCCTAAATATTTCGTGCCCAAACTACATGACATGACAAAAGGTAATGATATTTCGTGATTACGGTAAAAAAATGAGAAGATGATGATGAGTGAAATTATAAGTTCAAGGCTCATGAAGTAGATATGTGGTCTTTACCACAGAAATGTTTGAGGTTCGGGTTTAAATTCAGTCACCTTATTATCTTAAAGGTCATCCGAATGTGGCTTATGTATAAACCGAGATGTTTTGGGTTTTTTTTCATCTGGTATAATTCCACGGTATAAACTATTTCCGTAAAATGAAGTCGAATGCATGCAGACAATGGACCCGTACGCTGTGTATTCAACTGTGAGGACACAACTATGACATGTCGGTTCCGATTTGAATAGAATTACAAAGGAGCATTGAATTTGCGTTCGACTTGAATTTACGGAAATCTCATACGGACCACACTCGATGTGTATAGTTGGACTGATTTATTCATTAATTTTAATTCATTCATTTATTCAAGGTTTTTTTTAAAGAAATTATGGTTTCGTTAAAACTACAAGGCCTACTTTGCAAGAGAGCCCTGCGAAGACACAAAGTTCAAAGACGTAATAAAACATGAAACAGAGAACAGAAAACAGAATAGATTATATAAAGCACACAAATAAGGGTATTTAATTGCACACACATTTTCTGATGCTAATATAGTAACACAGGTGTACTGATGCTACTATACACAAAATGGCTATCATACAATTTCGTCTTTGATTTTGCGCTGTTGACAATTTTGACATGAAATGTTTTCATATCTACTGTAGATCTTATAAAAATGGAGTCACAAACCTTTCTATCTTCGATCCTCCCATTGCTGTGCACACAAGGAAATGACATGTTGAATAGTTTTCGTGGCTCAGTGTACAATTAGAAATTAAGGTGCAACATTGTACCTTTAAAGATGCGAACAAATGCAATACGGGGAGGGGGGGGGGGACATTTTGGGGAGCAACGTTGCTCTCTGCGGAGTGCTCAAAGAATTCAAACCCGAACGTCTTAAGATGTGAGACCTATTGTGAATGCTTGATGATTTTAGCTGATTTTGTTTACTTTGTCCCGGCTCTTTGTCTCTTCTGCTCACAGTGGTAACACATCGTCCGTGTTTTCACAGAGCAACGGGAGCCAGAGGGTATTGTTACACGAAATCAGTTACAAATCCACTGAAACGTGTCCTTCAATAGAATTAAAACGTTGTTCGATAGGATGCCCATTGAATTGGCGCTATGTCGGGATATGTTTGTCTTCATGCAAACAATACCGTTTGGCTCCCGTCACTTTGTGAAAACGATATAACGGTATACCTTTCGGCAAGTGGTGCATTCTGTACAGTCAGCTTAACCTATAACAAGGTTAAGTCTCTCTGAGTGTTTCCCCAACCTCGCGAAGAATCCTATTACGTACCTTAAGCTAACAGCTGATGAACCAGCGGCAAGAGTAATGAGGTTTATGGACAATTACTTCTTAAATGATCCTGGTAATGAAATAATATTGGACTGACTTTATCGAGCTCGGGATCGCCTTTGACGTCGAAGAGCGGCTCTTCATTTCACGCGCTGTGCATTCACCCGTCGTTTGGGTTTGTTTATCNGAGAGCGGCTCTTCATTTCACGCGCTGTGCATTCACCCGTCGTTTGGGTTTGTTTATCATTTTAATTACTCTATTTTATTTCGTTTCATTTTTTTCAATCGCCGTCGTATTTCCCATTTTGTTGTACTCTCCATAGATATCTGCTATTTTGTGTCAATCTGTCCGCATTTTGTTTCTTTTTTTACTCTCGTTTAGAAAGACAAAAGAATAAATATATAAATATGCCTCTCGATCCTGACTTTATTCATTCTCTTGAAAACAAGGAGAACATGCTCATCGAATCGTCGAGAGTAGGTAGGTCCTTTTCAGGACCATTCACATTTCCAAGAAAGATTACTCGTTGTACCTTGAAGCCTTCTTCTCATCATTCACCCATGAGTGAAACCTTCAAGCAATAATACATATTATATTATTGATAACTCAGTAGTTCTCAACTTCATGTAAAGTAAAAGACACCACTCAACACTTTTAAAGTATAGTTATTGGACCCGAGTTCTAAGCAATATTTAGGAATCTGCCTGTCCTATCAACATTTCTTTCCTTCTCTCAACATGCCCCTTCCTCTCATAATGCATAACGGGAGGGAAAACGTTTTTAACAATGTTATTTTAGCATTCATATTAGCTAGATTTAAAAGAAAAAGTTCCCTTCCCTCTTATTCTTCGGAGAACAGTTGAACTAGTGTTGCACTTGTTCAGTGAATGAAAAAGGAAGCTATTTTTGTGTGTTCACGAATCTACTGTGAAGGTTTGAACGTTTACTTTGTCTTAGTTCTTTGCCCGTTCTGCTAACCATGAAGCTTGTATCCCCCCTTCTCTCCCATGCATAATATTCCCCTATTCTCCTATTCTTCACAGAGGTACCTTTTCAGGCGATTGGCTTGTGTCTACGGTACATCGCTACTCCTCGCGTTATTAACCCCTTTACGAGTACCTCATAACCTTTTTAGACCAATGTCCTCGCTCTTGTAGACTATATCCCTTTTCTTTACAATTCTTTGAATTGGGTTGTTGGAGAGGTACCTTTTAAGGCGATAAGTTTCTGTCTACAGTACATCGCTACCCCCTCCCGTTATTTTTCCCAGTGCAACTCAATACCATTACCCCAATGTAGACTGTTCTTTAGGTTTCTTTGAATTGGGTTGTTAGAAAGGTATTTTTCAGGTGATTGGTTTGTGTCTACGGTTCGTTGATACCCCTCCCGTTATTTACCCCCTTACGAGTAACTCATACCCTTTTTCAAGTCCTTCCTCTTGCCGACTATATTCCTATTCTTCACATTTTTTTAATTGGGTTGTTGGAGAGGTACCTTTTCAGGTGATTGGTTTGTGTCTATGGTACATCGCTACCCCTCCCGTTCTTTACCCCCTTACAAGTACCTAATACCATTTTACATGTCCTTCCAGGTACTTTGAGCAGAAGGGACAAAGGACTCCGACAAAGTAAACAAATGCTATCCAAGCATTCACTTTAGGTAGGTGCACACAAAAGACATTTGCTTCCCTTTGATTTTGCGTAGAAATGTCAAACATGTTCGCTGAATGAATTATGGAAGCTATTTTCGCTTTTGTTCATAAAACTACTGTAAATTATGACCTGAATGAAGTTGTTAGTTTGGTCAAAGTCCTTTGTCCATTCTGCTCACCATGAGGCCTGTACCCCCCTCCCCCCCCCCCCATGCAGACTGTACCCCTATTCTTCACATTTTTCCCCCTTTGAACTGGGTTGTTGGAGAGGTACCTTTTCAGGCGATTGGTTTGTGTCTACGGTACATCGGACACCCAAACCCTGGGGACGTTTCCCGCTTGGATGCAGCCCGTCCGAGTGGCAGAGCCGACTATTCAGCTGGGATCGATTGCCCACGGAGAGAAAGAGAGAGGGGGGAAAGAGAGGGGGTAGGGAGAAGGGGAGAGAGAGAGAGAGAGAGAGAGAGAGACAGACAGACAGACATAGAGACAGACATACAGAAAGAGGGACAGACAGATAAAGAGAGAGGGAGAGGGAGAGAGAGAGAGAGAGAGAGAGAGAGAGAGAAAGAGCCTGACAGACAGAAAGAGAGAGAGAAGGGGGGGAGAGAGAATGGGGGAGAGAGAGAAACAAAGAAGGTGGAAAAAAGAAAGCTGGAGAAAGAAATATACTTGAAAAGGCCATGGACCTGTAGAGAGCACGTATACATCTTCCCTTTTTTCTCGAAAAAGAGTTCATAGTCTGATAGCAGTTTACCAGTATTGATCGTTTTAATTGATGGCCGTTCGGGATTTTAAAATTGAAAATGACTAGGTCTCTGTGGATTTGATTATTCATGTACCTCTCTCGTCTTCTCTCTCTCCCTCTCTCTCTCTCTCTCTCTCTCTCTCTTTCCATTTCTCTTTCTTTCTCTCCCTTACTCTTTTCTTTCTCTTCCCCTCTGTCTCTCTCTCTCTCTCCCCGAGTCTCTTTTTTTCTCTCTATCCCCCTTCCCTGTCTGTCTGTCTGCCTGTCTCTATCTCTCCCCCTCTCTGTCTTTACATGTCTCTTTTCCTCCTCCTCTCTTCTTTTTTTCACTCTTTCCCAATCTTTTTTTTTTCACACACAAATAAAGAATAACAACTTTCTTGATCTTTCTGCATGTCATTCGAATTGTCCCTAAAGCATCTGATGAGATGAATCCATTTTACACAAAATTGTAAATGTGAGAAAGGGTCAGGAAGAAAAAAAAATCAGGATAAAGTCAAACGGAAAGAAAGACGATATTTCAGAGAAATTGATAAATATAGAGGGGAAGNTGGGTTGTTGGAGAGGTA
The DNA here is from genome assembly GCA_036244855.1 of Temnopleurus reevesii. Classification (NCBI taxonomy): domain Eukaryota; kingdom Metazoa; phylum Echinodermata; class Echinoidea; order Temnopleuroida; family Temnopleuridae; genus Temnopleurus; species Temnopleurus reevesii. Next base: position 38,818 of record BQKZ01004384.1, on the reverse strand, counting down.
CCTTTTCAGGCGATTGGTTTGTGTCTACGGTACATCGGACACCCAAACCCTGGGGACGTTTCCCGCTTGGATGCAGCCCGTCCGAGTGGCAGAGCCGACTATTCAGCTGGGATCGATTGGCCACGGAGAGAAAGAGAGAGGGGGAAAGAGAGGGGGATGGGAAGAAGGAGAGAGACGAGAGAGATAGAGAGAGAGAGAGACAGACAGACAGAGAGACAGACATACAGAAAGAGGGACAGACAGATAAAGAGAGAGAGAGAGCGAAAGAGCCTGAAAGACAGAAAGTGAGAAAGATAGAGAGAGAGGGAGAGAGAGAGGGGGAGAGAGCGAATGGGGAGAGAAAGAAACAAAGAAGGTGAGAAAAAGAAAGCTGGAGAAATAAAGATACTTGAAAAGGCCATGGACCTGTAGAGAGCACGTATACATCTTCCCTTTTTTCTCGAAAAAGAGTTCATAGTCTGATAGCAGTTTACCAGTATTGATCGTTTTAATTGATGGCCGTTCGGGATTTTAAAATTGAAAATGACTAGGTCTCTGTGGATTTGATTAATTATTCATGTACGTCTGTCGTCGTCTCTCTCTCTCTCTCTCTCTCTCTCTCTCTCTCTCTCTCTTTTCATCTCCCTTTCTTTCTCTTCCCCTCTGTCTCTCTCTCTGCCCCAGTCTCTTTCTTTCTCTCTATCCCCCCTTCCCTGTCTGTCTGTCTGCCTGTCTCTATCTCCCCCCCCCCCTCTCTCTCTCTCTGTCTTTTACAAGTCTCTTTTCCTCCTCATCTCTTCTTATTTTCACTCTTTCCCTGTCTTTTTTTCACTCACAAATAAGAATACAAACTTTCTCGATCTTTCTGCATGTCATTCGAATTGCTCCAAAAGCATCTGATGAGATGAATCCATTTTACAAAAATTGTAAATGTGAGAAAGGGTCAGGAAGAAAAAAAAATCAGTATAAAGTCTAACTGAAAGAAAGATGATTTTTCAGAGAAATTGATAAATATAGAGGGAAATGTGTCACCAGATCGAATTCTCAAAAAAGAAGTAGAAGATGGGGGGAAACGTGGAGCGGAATATGCTCATAAAACATCACCTTCGCCCTTTCTTAAAGACTCCGCGTTGTCAGTGCCCTTTGAAATTGAATTTAAGCCGTGCAATTACATCACTTTCAAGCCCGGGAAAAGAGGCGCGGGAAAATGAGTGTGAAACTCGGGCTTGCTCGGCTGCCCGATCGCATCTAACGCGGCGCTGCGCGGGCCTTCAAATCGCTCCCATTAAGTGCGCTATGAGTGTGAAAATTGGTTTGAATAATTATATTTGGAAGAGAAAATAACAGGCCATTTTCCGCCATTCATGTGGCGTGATTTGGAAAAGTGAATGAAGGACTTCCAGTGACTTGGGCAGATATGACCACAACCAAAAACAACTACAAAAAAAATACAATTTTGCTATGCACAGTTACACGAAGTGCTTGTTGTCCCAATTTTGTCTCTCTCTTATAACTCGTTCATAGTAAGTATACGCACAGGGAGCAGAACGAAAAAGAATTTGGACAAAGTAAGCAACCCCCACTCAAGTCTGTACAATAACTTAACATAACAAATAAGGTGGCTTCCCTGTTTGTTCAGTTGACAGGTGCAGCACACTTATTTACAGAATGAGAGGAAAGGAAAAATCTGTTTCTAGTGTTATTGTGAGCGCTTAGATGGAAGTTGTTTGTCTCTTCTACCTGTGCCAGGGTCTTTTTATCAGTATTATTTTGTGTTTCTCTTTTGTTTATGTGCTTGTTTGTTTTGTCCGTATGTGTTAACATCACTTTAATGTGCAACGACATAAGTTTCTTTATCCAGGGTATCCATATATTTTCATATGAATCCTACATAATGTAAAGTTTTTATTAATATCAAATATAATATTCAAGAATTCATGACTGCACTAAAATAATGGACGCACATTCTCGACTCCTTTGGGAGCATTCCAACAGGGCATGCAAGGAACGTAATGCCATTTGACAAAACCACGCCGCCTATTACCTGTAACCCACCATACATGGGTAGAGTGCAGCAAATGAAGGAATTTCATGCTCATTGAAAGAGTTGGATTGGGGCCAGCGATCGAATGATTGTAAGACAAAAGGCAGAAACACTGAATCTCAGTGTTGTTGCTGTTCCTAAGCCCCGGTCACATATGACCCCGGAAGCAACACGATTCACCCCGACTCGTTGTTCTGAGGCAGTTAACTGTGAATTAACAAAGAGTCGGGGTGAATCGTGCTGCTTTTGGGGTCCTATGTGACCTGTCTCTTATACACATCTAGATGTGTATAAGAGACAG
>BQKZ01004384.1:15735-35529 GCA_036244855.1 Temnopleurus reevesii | reverse complement strand
AAAAAAAAGGCGTTTATTTTGTGTTATGGGGGGTCGATCACCGCTTCCCATCCATAGATCCGCCCCTTTATAGTAAGCTCAATTTACAAGAATGTACCAGAATCTTCAGTCACAAAGATGCCATTCCCCTAGTTCGAGAGAACCCCTGCAGCATTTACACAAGTCTAAACACTTATTGACAAGTGATTCGATTTGAATTTCAATTATTTCCTTACAGTTCCATCATTCATAAAATAAAGACCCAACATGGATGTCGTGGTGCCAATGACCTGGTTTAAGCCCCGGTCACATAGGACCCCGGAAGCAACACGATTTACCCCGACTCGTTGTTCTGAGGCAGTTAACTGTGAATTTACAAAGAGTCGGGGTGAATCGTGTTGCTTCCGGGGTCCTATGTGACCGGCGCATTAGATTTGAGGGACGTCTGAGTGAGGGGTTCAATCTCACCCGTCCTCAATTTTATATATTTTTTCTTTGTTTCTTCTTTTTTCTTTGCAATGAAAGGTAATGCTCAGGATTGACAGCCTTAAAGGTAGAATACTTCTTTTGCAGCCTAAAATATGACTTTCCAAGATTGTTGTGTTATGTTGATGAGTACTAAATGTTAGAACTTATCACCAATCAATTAAGCACAAAGATTGGTCATGGCATTTATAGTTATTCCAATAATAATTCTTCTATTCGGGCCTCGAACTAATGGACCGTGCGTTCAAAATTCAAAACAGCCGTTAACCAATCGTTGACCAATAGCGCAAGAGTCTCTCTCAGTGCGTATTCCGCATGGTGTGGCAGTGTATGGAAGTGCGCACTGTATGTGCTCTTATGTTTTCTGGACTACATTCGATCAAAATACTTCATAGAGGTTATTATTTTGGCATATCTGAGGTACACAACAAGTTGTAAGCATAACCGTAATGTGTGCAAATGTAGTTTTCTATAACTTTAACGGAATATTAAATGAGGTATGTGCTCATGCACATTGATTCCTTTCTGAATTTCCGATGAAAAATTGAAAGCAAGATATGTTTTTGCCTGCTTTCTTTCATCAGACGCGCAGTTTGGTTATTCGTATTCTTATTTCTGAGTTTTGTATAGTTGAAGCGTCGTGGTGTAGTGGTTCTTAGGCCAGGCTGACACTTTTGGCCATGATTTTGTCGAGGCAAGTCGTGCCATTTGTGGGCATGATCTGGAAGGCTCACGCACTGGTCACGACTAGTTCGGGCATAGTTCACGAATAGTTTAAGAATGCGTGCCCATCTGTGTCACGCACAGATACGTATTACTTGTGCATAGCTTGTACACTTTCTGCAATGGTACGACGAATTTGCGCCATTTTGGACGGTGTCGTAATCCTGCTGTGTCTCTGGGATAAAACANGTCATGCTCATTGAAAGAGTTGGATTGGGACCAGCGATCGAATGATTGTAAGACAAAAGGCAGAAACACTGAATCGCAGTGTTGTTGCTGTTCTTATGTTAGTGGAGCTAAAGATAGCTTTACACACACACACACACACACACACATACACATAAGGTGGTTTCCCTGTTTGTTCAGTTAACAGATGCAGTATACTTATTTACAGAATGAGAGGAAAGGAAAATTTTGTTTCTAGTGCTATTGTGAGGGCTTAAATGGAAATTGTTTGTCCCTTCTACCTGTGCCGGGGTCTTTTTTATCAGTATTATTTTATGTTTCTTTTTTGTTTATGTGCTTGTTTGATTTGTCCGTATGTGTTAACGTCGTTTGTATGTGCAACGATAGTCCAGTTGAGGACTGAGTGTTCTGATAGCACCCACCTCTGCATATTCACTTACACTGTACACACAGGGACTGCACTGCACTCAACCACATAACCCTCTAATATGTATACCCCTCTGATTAGTCTGCAAGAACAGACCCTTTGGTTTCGTTGTGCACAAACACAGAGAGTGATACAGGGTATACACTGTGTGTCTCATTGTGTGTCTCATGCTCTCCCCCTAGACTGAGGATAGAGCAATGCTGTATGTGTGTGATGTAGTCACACAGCGCATGCCCTGTATCATGCTCTGCACTCACATACCGAAAGTCTCGGGTTTGTGCTCGCAAACTACCCTCTGATCGCGCCTGGAGGCGCGATCAGAGGGGTATTGTGGGGGATAGTGGGGGAGTGGGGATAGTGGGGGAGTGGAGATAGAGTGCTATCAGAACACTCAGTCCTCAACTGGACTAGTGCAACGACAGAATTTTATTTATCCAGGGTATTCATTTCTTTTCATATGAACCCTACATAATGTAAAGTTGTTATTAATATCAAATATAATATTCAAGAATTCATGACTGCACTTAGACAATTACACACATTCTNTGTTGATGAGTACTAAATGTTAGAACTTATCACCAATCAATTAAGCACAAAGATTGGTCATGGCATTTATAGTTATTCCAATAATAATTCTTCTATTCGGGCCTCGAACTAATGGACCGTGCGTTCAAAATTCAAAACAGCCGTTAACCAATCGTTGACCAATAGCGCAAGAGTCTCTCTCAGTGCGTATTCCGCATGGTGTGGCAGTGTATGGAAGTGCGCACTGTATGTGCTCTTATGTTTTCTGGACTACATTCGATCAAAATACTTCATAGAGGTTATTATTTTGGCATATCTGAGGTACACAACAAGTTGTAAGCATAACCGTAATGTGTGCAAATGTAGTTTTCTATAACTTTAACGGAATATTAAATGAGGTATGTGCTCATGCACATTGATTCCTTTCTGAATTTCCGATGAAAAATTGAAAGCAAGATATGTTTTTGCCTGCTTTCTTTCATCAGACGCGCAGTTTGGTTATTCGTATTCTTATTTCTGAGTTTTGTATAGTTGAAGCGTCGTGGTGTAGTGGTTCTTAGGCCAGGCTGACACTTTTGGCCATGATTTTGTCGAGGCAAGTCGTGCCATTTGTGGGCATGATCTGGAAGGCTCACGCACTGGTCACGACTAGTTCGGGCATAGTTCACGAATAGTTTAAGAATGCGTGCCCATCTGTGTCACGTACGAGTATACGCATTACTTGTGCATAGCTTGTACACTTCCTGCAATGGTACGACGAATTTGTGCCATTTTGGACGGTGTCGTAATCCTGCTGTGTCTCTGGGATAAAACATACATTTGATATGGATTACTCGGGGCTATTTGTGGCAATTCGCGACAGTCGTGATATGACTGCTACCACTGGTGTGCATCCTCCCGCATCGCCCCGACGAGTTAACGAACAGTTTGCGCATAGTTCGCTACCCGGTCGCGAAAGTTTGTCGTGACCAAACATTCTCGTCCCGACACACTTTATGCAAATTTACGACTAATTTGCGCACTGGCACGATTCGAGTCGTGCAAGTGCGTGCCACAGATACGTGCAAGTGTCAGTCTGGCTTTATTTGTATTCTTATTTCTAAGTTTTGTATAGTGGAGGCGTCGTGTTCTTAGGCCAGGCTGACACTTGCACGACTTTTGGTCACAACTTTGTCGAGGCAAATCGTGCAATTTGGCGGCACGAACTGAGAGATTCCTAAACTGTTCACGACTAGTTTACGAAGATTCCACGAATAGTTCACGAATGTGTGTCCATCTGTGTCCACATTGACACTAAATAGCAAGATGTGTTCACGCATAGCTTGCACATTGTTTGCGCATATTTTTACGCACTTGCCGCATTGGCACGACGATTTTACGGAATTCGGATGGTGTCGTGATCCTCCTGTGTCTCCGAGGTAACATTGGCACTTGATATGGATGACTAGGGGCTATTTCTGGCAGTTCGTGACAGTCGTGAGATGATTCACACTGCCACCCACTGGCACGAATCATCGCACATTGTCCCGACGATTTCACAAACAGTTTGCGCATAGGAAGGCAGGTAAAGGTTTCCATCTTGAGGTGTTTTGAATCTAATTTCAAATCCATGATAAAACCCCAATCACGTATAACCCCGATTCAACACGACTCAACACGATTATTTGCCATCGCTATCCCAGTCGAGTCCTTGGCTAAGAGTCGTGTTGAATCGTGTTGAATCGGGGTTTGTATGTGACCGGAGCTGAAGGTGGACACTACAACCAATGGACCAGCCATTTCTGTCACTTTNTCTCTTAAAGGCACTGTTTAACATTAACATTATGGTAATTCTAAGGTATAATGTCCTTCCGCTATCGACCTCATTAATGTGCATATCTTAATAATTATTCAGAGATTCAACAAAAAAAATCAGTGGATATTGAAGAACTTTGTTCCAGCCTTCCTTTTGCAAGGTTTTAAATGCTCTTCCATCACTTGTTTTCTTGAAGAACTTTGTTCCAGCCTTCCTTTTGCAAGGTTTGAAATGCTCTTCCATCACTTGTTTTCTTACAGATCCTGCTTTTGCCTCAATGTGGGCTCATTTAGCGTGAAATTGCCCATTAGCTTTAATTTATACCCAGCATAAACTTAATTCTTTATTGCAGGGAATATGCTTAGTAAACGCTAGATTCGTTCCGTCGGCGCTCGATGCACAAACAAATTAGCTTTAGCCAAGTTTGGCCCCTGTGAATTTGTGCACATTGGGTGCGGATTTACTCTTCTGTGTAAACGACCTTTCACACGTAAAGGACTCTTACGCCAAATCCATCTTAACAACATTGAGCTTTGCGCTAACTTTGTTTCTTCACCACACATACCCTCCCGACTCTCTCCCCGCTAAACTTAATAAGTCTCTCTTAATTCAGTTTGCACATGTCTCGCAAAACAGGTGTAAAGCTGAAGCAAAGTGATTTTAGGGACCTAGGAAGACGCGAATAGAACACCAACTCTGTTTTCAAAAGAACTTGAGACAGAATAGTCAATTGGAAATATCGATGCGTGTGCTCATAATACAGCTTCAGGAATGTGGAAAAATATATAAACGACCATAAGTATCTAAGAAGGCGTATACTCTTCGGACATTATGTCCTTCAATGGCTTTATTTTTAGGTGAAAAATTAATCAAGAAATTACAATAGATAAATGCAATTTTTAAACAAAGCCTGAAGAAGTACATATTTCGAAAATCCATTTAATTGCAAGAAGTTCGCGGCGAATTATAAATCGTAGGGTTGCAATATGACGTTGCTCATAAGAGGGTCCAAAATGCAACACTAGGAGCACATTTTAGAATGTATCTGAAAGAAAAAAAATACGCGGCAGTTGTGGGAATCGAACCCGCGCCATGACGGATTGTTTCATTCCAAGCCAGACGATCTACAAATACCCGCTGTTATTGATATTAGGACATATAGGAACTTTTTTCGCCTCCATTTATGTCTCGTTCATTGGTCAATGACCGGGAGTTGACGTAGCCTTTTTGCCAAAACGTTCCATATTGCCATCATCAGTACAGCTCCATTTGGGAAAATAAAATAATTGTATATGTATATGTTTATAAACAGTTATACCTCCTCCTCCTCCTCTTCCTCTCTATCCTCTTCCTTCCCTCCTCATCCTATTCATCCTCCTCCTCCTCTTCCTTCTCTCCTTTTCCATTTCCTCTTTTCCATTTCCTCCACAACCCCTGTTCCTCCTCCTCATCCTCTTCTTCCTCCTCCTCTTCTCCTTCCTCCTCCCTATCCCCTCCTGTATCTCATCCTCACCCCTTCTCCTTTACCTCCTTCTCATTCTCCTCCCCTCCTCCCCCTCCTCTTCCTCTCCTTCTCCTCTTCTTCCTACTCCTCTATCTTCTTCCTCTCATCTTCTTCCCCCTCCTATCCTCTTCCACTTCCTCCTCCCCCTGTTCCTCCTCCTCATGTTCCTTTTCATCCTCGATCCACCTCTTCCCCTCCCCTTCCTCCTCCCTCCTCCTCCTCTTCCTCCTCCTCCTCGATCCTCCTCCTTCTCCACTCCTCTTCCTCCTCCCCTTCCTCCTTCCCTCATCCTCATCATTACCTCCAACTCTTCACTCCGTTACCCATCCTCCCCTCATCATCCTTTCCCCATCTCACCCTCTTCATCTCCTCAATTCCAGACACCTCCTCCTAAATTCTCCATCTCCTCCTCCATCCATCTCCCTTCACTGGAAATACCGTCACAGAAAACCAAAACCACCGGGGATTATGCTCAAAATTGACGTCATCCAGTCGATGTGTGGCGTACGGGACTGTTTCAGCAAGAAGCAATTAAGATTATCTTCTTCATCCTCCAATGATGTTAGATGCCACCACTCAACATCCAACCATGTCATAACAATCTGCAACGAAATCATTCTTATCAAGTTACACTACTCGTCTTCCAACAAACGATTCGGGGAGATATTCCAAGGATGAGAATTCGATCGATTTTTGATAACCCCAATTTAATGTGGTTTTATCCCTTTTTGCGATTTGAAATACCACATTTATTGACGTATTTAGAGTCTCATATTAAGATACTTATTGCTGATGGTCATAGACTTCATACAAAAGCAGTAATCCTCATCAATTGCCTCGCTTTTTCGACGATTTTTTTTTTTCGATTTATGACATTGACTGCAGAATTTGGAAAGCACATTTTGCAAACATTATGTAAACGTAATTTACCCCATTGAATACTGAATACTGCAAATCCCATAAACTTTGTATAGGGCTTCCCGGCTCCAGTAGTTAATGGCTTGAGATCTAGATGAGATCTTAAGAACAAATTTTTCTGATATTAATCCTACCTCTCACAAATGCAAAAGTAGCTCTTCTGTGACTACTCGTATATCATTTGCTCCACTGTATTCGTAACTTAAAAGTGATGCTCCCTTTGAGCAAGTGTACACGGCAATTGGTTTGTGAATTAATTCATACGCACGCCGCCTTATTTCAACGTTCTATTTGGGTAAGTCAATCGAATTTGTTGACTGGGTTAAAGCAGCGCCTTGAGGTAGGTAGGGATGAGAACGAAGCCAAGATGCGTGACTGCTAATTTGTATTCTGGTATATTAAAGGGGGGTCTAACCCAGATATAATATGCTTTCAGTGAATAATGAAAGTTTGAGGAAAGTCGGGTTTTTTTACTGGGTCATACATGTCATAGCAGAGCCGTGTGGTATGGGTGAGATGAAAGCTTGGACACCGTTCAAATCTAGTTTGCGAAAGCGGCTTCCATGCAATAAACTAGTTTCAAAAGCCGGGTTGGACGGCCAGTTGTGTCCCCGCTCAGATTTCTTCAATTTTTCGATTTTGGTTAAAATTCTACAGTTCACCCATATTAGTATTCCTAACAAATTGTCTTGCACTATTATTAAAGCAATTCTTCCCTTTAATCATCCGCATCACTCTCTATATTTTTGTTTTGGGGGCTAAGGCACGGGCACCTCTGAAAATGTGTTCAAAAGAAAGGAAAAAATATACGAAGAAAATGGGGTGAAAAATAAGTGAGTGCATTTTTGTAATAATTATCTTCAATTCTTGCCGGTCATAAAACTGATAAATTGTTTCATTAGAATTTGTTTAAATACTTTTGCTTTTCAGAGTGTTGAAGTACCTTCACTCCCTTCCATTTCTAATGCAGTCCTGCCTACGTGCCCGAGTATTGCTTATGAATACGGATTTTTTTTTCGCCCATAAATTTCTGTTCATTTCAGCGTAATCTTAATGACTGTAATTGCCTTCTTACAGTGTTTGACCAATATATATTTGAATATGCGTTCGTGATAATAAAACTGACAATGTTGTGGTTATGACGATGACCGTTCAAACCCCAATCCCCGCCCCTTCCCTCCAATCTCCTAAATAAATGTATGGAAACTCATTCCACTGCGCACGGTTTTCGCTGTTTTGTTAAGTTTATCATTGCGGTTATTAATCATCCATCTTTTCAGATATCATGATTATTGATGTCTCGGGCGTACGCTACTTCGCCGCATTTAACGGTCGATTAGTACTCGCCGAAGGGATCGCAATCAAGCTTGATTCGGCATGCTAATTTGTACAAAAGAAATATATAATTTTGCTTGATTGAATTAAGGAGTGGGGGCCGTTGGCTGCGATTAATAAGCAGGGGGAAACACGATTGAATTCACAAGGAGATTTGTTAGGTTCACCACACCGGTCTCTTGCGCGCGTAAAATCAATGTGTTAGAATTGACAGTGAAATCCTTCGCCAGGATTTGGAGTTCGGTTTGTTTTTATGTTTGTTTTTTTTCCTTAAATTCAGAACATAATATACAAAACATATATAGGTAAAAGTACACACAAAACGGCGGATAGCCCATTTCAAAATATCGCTGTTCTTCCATGGGGTCCTTACAACAAAATTAATACATGTTATACATACAATGCTTTCGTGTTGCGAAACGTTAGCAGATTGTTGATGTGTTTAAGATGGGATGTTTTAACAACAGTATAATCCGAGAACTTAAAGTGAACCCATATTTGGAAATATGATTCTCTCAACAAGTAAAGAAATGTCTGATGAACAAACGGAAATTTGTTGCAAAATCCGATAATTTATTCAAAATCTATGAAATTTCAAAGCTTTAATAATATTCTTTGATGAGGATCCTTGAGTTGGTTACTTTGTTTAATGTAACGTACAAGTGGATAACTCACCTGTTACTTTTTATATAATATTTTTTTTTAAAGAAGAAAAAAAAAGATTATTTGATTTATTTAAAAAAAATAATCGAATTTTGATTGAATAATATGTATGTTCGTTTTATTTTTCTCCACCCACATACAGCACAATAATTTTAGGGATGGCACCCCCTTTCAAGACCGATATCAAAATAACAATATGGGGGACCGGACTTGACACTTCCCCTATTGAATTTTTTTTTTTTTTATAAATCTATTTCAAACAAAGTTCTTAATGTTATCAATATAAGCACTCACACCATTTCATCTTTTTAGGAAAACACTGTAAAAAAAAATATTAAAAGTCAAAGAAAATGACTTTAGAAGATGATTAACCCCCCTATGATCTGTAACCGGAAGAAGTTTAAAACGCAATTTTAATGCTAAGTCATGTTTGTTGTGCTATTGAGATCGGAACCGGCGTACGTACACGCGTAAAAAAAAGTTTTCCCAACCAAATTCCTACTGTTCTCAATCAATAGAACAATTTGATCATTCAATTTCGCAAAAATAACGTACACACCCTCTTATGACTAGTTTGTGCGAAATCAATTACTCGAAGTGTAAATTGTTTGAAAAATAGTCTTAAATCAACTGGGAGAGCTTATATCAAAATGGTGATACAAGTCGTGACGTAAGTTACTATTAGATCGTGATACAGCTAATTTCTTTTACTGCCAAATCTGTTTGGATTTATTTCATCTCACTTCCTTTGGTTTGGTTCTATATCCCCATTCTATAGATATAAGATCCATCCCTTTCTTTCAAGCGCGAAAATATTTGTCTTTGTCAAGCTCTTTAAAGCTGAGCAAATAGAGTTTTGGTCAGACCGTTAGCCCGTTCATACGCCATCGGCGGGCCTTAAAGCACGTCGGATAAACTTGCACTGAGAACTTTAAGGACAAATAAATTGGACAAAATAAATATAGCTTCCCAAATCCCTTGTATCGCTCGTGCATGGGTACACAATAAGTTTCCTTCTATTTTTTACCCTGCAAAGAAATGCAGAATAGAGTTCAAACATGTTACATGAATATTAAAGTGATTTAAACACGACATAAACCATGTCCGTGAAATAAATTGGATCGTGGGACAATAGATCCATACGGAGTGTATTGGACTGTGCGGACACAACAACCACAATCCGGTTTTTATTTGAATAACATAACAAAGAGGTATTGAATTGACGTTCGAACTTAATTTTACGGAAATAGATAATAATGCTATGATAATAATAATAATATATGCTTAATATAGCGCTTATTATTATAAGAAATCTCTAAGCGCTTAGCAATTATTTTGTATCGCGTTTTAAGAAGCTCATATTGTTTGTTTCCTAAAGCCATTGTGAAAGTGTGATTGGGGAGCTGTTTGCCTTGTCCAATTTCTTTGTCCACTGATGTCATAGTGATCGGCGTCCCGATAGTGATGCGTGTTGTTTTCAATCTGTTAATATTTGAACGGGACTACGGTGCGGAAGACGTGGTGGTTAGAGGATATAAACTGGATGCTTATGGCTCTAAACATATTTAGAAAGAGATAGATGGACAGGAAAATATNGTGTAAAGCTGAAGCAAAGTGATTTTAGGGACCTAGGAAGACGCGAATAGAACACCAACTCTGTTTTCAAAAGAACTTGAGACAGAATAGTCAATTTGAAATATCGACGTGTGTGCTCATAATACAACTTTAGGGTTGTATCAAAATATACAAACGATGAAAAGAATTTAAGAATGTGTATATTCTTCAGAAGGTGTGTTCTTTGATAACTTTATTTTTTTTAATAAAGGATAAATCCAAGAATTAAAATACACAAATGCGCATTACAAACCTAGTCTGTAGAATTATGTAATATTAATTATAGACAATTTAATCTAATAGCATGAAGTTCGCGGCGAATTATAAATTGTGAGTTTGCAATGTGTTGACCATTACGAAAAGAAGCAACTCTGCACGTTAAAGGGTGTCCAAATGCAACAATGGCAGCACATTCTAAGATGCATTGTTACACCAATGTAACTAAAACAAAAAAAAAAGCAACGGGCCGGTGGTTGTGGGAATCGAATCCGCGCCATGACGGATCGTTCCATTCAAAGCCAGACGATCTACAAATACCCGTTGTTATTGACCGATGGATATTAGGACATCGGAGCTTTTGTCGGCCTCCAGTTATGTTTATCCCGTTCATTGATCAATCACTGGGGGTTGATGTAGCCTTTTTGCTAAAATGTTAAAAATTGTCATCATAAATACAGCTCCATTTGTATATCTATATTTCCAAAAGATTATAACAAATAGCAGATCGAAAATTGAATATAACATTACATTCTTGAGCAAATTGGAATACATCAAACAAAGACTTCATTTTATACGACGGAGCGCGCTTTAGACTGAACTAAGAAAAAAATATTTTGCACACTTTTCAAATTACGAGTTGACATCTACATCCAAATGGTGCAATATCACTTTATCGGGTTCTGCCGCAGAGTGTACATTTTCATAAATGTTTGCACACTTTTCTTTTAGGGTGTATAGTGATTACAAGGAGGGTTTTTTCAGCAGAGAGCCTCTCTTCATCATTAATATTTTTGCTTTTAATTTAATGAAAACTAGTTGTTTCGTTGATTAGTTCTCATCATTTTACGGAACTTACTTAAATTGGATTCGTTAAAAATGTTTTAACATTTAGTTGAATTAAATAGGTCCTCCTACCTGTTGAAACCAAAATTCCTTTTGATTCCACCCTGCCCCTCTCTTCACTTATGAATCCTCTTTTCATGCTTCCCATATTCCTTCTCCTCATCCTCTTCCTTCCCTCCTCTCCTCTCTTCTCCTCCTCCCTCCTCCTCCCCTCCTCCTCTTCCTCTCCCCTCCTCTTTTCCCCCCTCCTCCTTCTCTTCCTCATCTTCCTCCTCTCTTCCTTCTCCGCTTCCTCCATCTCCTCTTCCTCCACCCCTCCTCCCCTCCTCCTCTTCTTACTTGTCCTCTTTCCCTCCTCTTATTCCTTCTTGTCCTCCTCCTTCTCCTCCTCTTCCTTCTCCTCCTCTTCCTCGCAACCTCCTCCATCCTCCTTCCTCACCTCCTCCATCCTCCCTCCTCACCTCCTTACCTCCAGCTAATTTGGACATGTCCTCTTCCGTGACCCCCTCCTTCACCTCCTCATCTTTTACCGTATTCCTCTCTCCATCTCCTCCTCCATCCATCTCCCTTCACTGGAAATACCGTCACAGAAAACCAAAACCACCGGGGATTATGCTCAAAATTGACGTCATCCAGTCGATGTGTGGCGTACGGGACTGTTTCAGCAAGAAGCAATTAAGATTATCTTCTTCATCCTCCAATGATGTTAGATGCCACCACTCAACATCCAACCATGTCATAACAATCTGCAACGAAATCATTCTTATCAAGTTACACTACTCGTCTTCCAACAAACGATTCGGGGAGATATTCCAAGGATGAGAATTCGATCGATTTTTGATAACCCCAATTTAATGTGGTTTTATCCCTTTTTGCGATTTGAAATACCACATTTATTGACGTATTTAGAGTCTCATATTAAGATACTTATTGCTGATGGTCATAGACTTCATACAAAAGCAGTAATCCTCATCAATTGCCTCGCTTTTTCGACGATTTTTTTTTTTCGATTTATGACATTGACTGCAGAATTTGGAAAGCACATTTTGCAAACATTATGTAAACGTAATTTACCCCATTGAATACTGAATACTGCAAATCCCATAAACTTTGTATAGGGCTTCCCGGCTCCAGTAGTTAATGGCTTGAGATCTAGATGAGATCTTAAGAACAAATTTTTCTGATATTAATCCTACCTCTCACAAATGCAAAAGTAGCTCTTCTGTGACTACTCGTATATCATTTGCTCCACTGTATTCGTAACTTAAAAGTGATGCTCCCTTTGAGCAAGTGTACACGGCAATTGGTTTGTGAATTAATTCATACGCACGCCGCCTTATTTCAACGTTCTATTTGGGTAAGTCAATCGAATTTGTTGACTGGGTTAAAGCAGTGCCTTGAGGTGGATAAGGATGAGACAGAAGCCAAGATGCGTGACTACTAATTTGTATTCTGGTAGATTAAAGGGGAGTGCAACCCAGATATAATGTGCTTTCAGTGAACGATGAAAGTTTGAGGAGAATCGAATTTGTTGACTGGGTTAAAGCAGCGCCTTGAGGTAGATAAGGATGAGACAGAAGCCAAGATGCGTGACTGCTAATTTGTATTCTGGTAGATTAAAGGGGAATCTAACCCAGATATAATGTGGTTTCAGTGTACGATGAAAGTTTGAGCAGAATCAAATTTGTTGACTGGGTTAAAGCAGAGCCTTGAGGTAGATATGGGATGAAAACGAAGCCAAGATGCGTGACTGCTAATTTGTATTCTGGAGGATTAAAGGGGAGTTCAACCCACGTATAATGTGCTTCCAGTGTACGATGAAAGTTTGAGGAGAATCGAATTTGTTGACTGGGTTAAAGCAGCGCCTTGAGGTAGATATGGATGAGAAAGAACCCAAGATGCGTGACTACTAATTTGTATTCTGGTATATTAAAGGGGAGTCTAACCCACATGTAATGTGCTTCCAGTGTACGATGAAAGTTTGAGGAGAATCGAATTTCTTGACTGGGTTAAAGCAGAGCCTTGAGGTAGGTAGGGATGAGAACGAAACCAAGATGCGTGACTAATAATTTGTATTCTGGTATATTAAAGGGGAGTCCAACCCAGATATAATGTGCTTTTGATGAATTATGGGAGATTTAGCAGAATCGAATTTGTTGACTGGGTTAAAGCAGAGCCTTGAGGTAGATAGGGATGAGAAAGAAGCCAAGATGCGTGACTGCTAATTTGTATTTTAGTAGATTAAAGGGGAGTGCAACCCAGATATAATGTGCTTTTGGTGAATTATGGGAGATTTAGCAGAATCGAATTTGTTGACTGGGTTAAAGCAGAGCATTGAGGTAGCTAGGGATGAGAAAGAAGCGCTATATAAATTCAATTATTATTAATATCAATTTGGATTGTGGTAGATTAAAGGGGAGTGCAACCCAGACATAATGTGGTTTCAGTCTACGATGAAAGTTTGAGCAGAGTCGAATTTGTTGACAGGGATAGAGCAGAGCCTTGAGGTAGGTAGGGATGAGAACGAAGCCAAGATGCGTGACTGCTCATTTGTATTTTGGTAGATTAAAGGGGAGTGCAACCCATATATAATGTGCTTTCGGTGTACGATGAAAGTTTAAGGAGAATCAAATTTGTTGACTGGGTCATAGCAGAGTCATGTGGTATGGGTGAGATTGGAGCTTAAACACCGCTCACATTTAGTTTGTGAAAGTGGCTTCCACTAAACTAGGTTCAAAAGCCGGGTTGGACGGCCAGTTGTGTCCCCANGGGCCAATATTGCACTCATCTTCGATTCGTGCAATATTGCCCTAACTCGTGCAATATTCCCTGGTATTCCATTTATTGCCATCCAATATTATATAAATATGCTGACGGAAATTGTGTGACTTGTAATAACCCTTTCCTATTAGATATATAACCGCCTTAAAGATGATGGACGCTAAACGCAATCAAGGAAGATCTTGTGGAATTAATCATAATCCGTCTTAATCCACATCCCAGCCGATAGTAATGAAATAATTCGACATGATTCGTGCTTATGATAATGTTAGTTTAACGAGATCCCCGAGGCGGGTTTCGCAACTAATTACATTACTACTCCATAGGCGGAGTATAAAGGCCCGGGCACACCAAACACGGCAAGGCATATAACGGCACGGTATCTACACGCTATCTTGGTTCTTATTGGTCAGCGTGGTCCTTCGCGCAAAGGATGCTCCACAATTGGCCAATCACAGGGGAGAAATCGCGTTAATACATTGCCGTGATGCCGAGCGGTGTTTGGTGCGCCCGGGCCTTTAGTTCTTATCCCGTTTAAATGATGTTGCATAAATTGGCTATATCTGATGCCTGCGACCAAAGTTGCAACAAGGTCATCTTTATTTGTTTCTTGAAAACGATGCCTCATCGTTTTGGCCCCCTGTGAAAACAATCAATTCCGGGTATAGACGTATATGCTTTGGTTACATGTCGATTTTCGTATGAATTATTCATGAGCTGGAGCTTGTTTGGACACCGCATGGTCAAGCCGTACGTAATGAATCGTTTAAACTCATTCCAATTAATCGATCCCCTTACGTGTGTCATGATTTCTCCGATACTGTTATGCTTAAAGAGAAGATGCAGTATTTGAAGAGGAGATGCAAGATAAGATATATCGTCACCAGTGATTCATTTATCAAGACATTTTTACATAGATTTAATGAAGGCAAAGAGATAAAAGAGTGTCTCTTTGATGAAGGTTGGTATTACGCGTGAAAATTAGTTCCAGATATATCCTCTGCAAAATAAGCAAACATGCATTATATCTCCATATTAATAAATGCCAACTGATGCCTTTCAAGACATGGTTCCTTTAACATAAAAATGATACGATTAATTGACAAACTAAGGTACATGTTTTGCCATAGACTTACGATAAATATTTATCGTAAGTTTACTTGCATCCTTTATGTTACAGGTCCCTGGTGTGCTGATCCGGACCATGTCATAGGCGCAAAAACTATTGATCTTGTAAATGAAAAGTGGGAGCGCATCCCTCTATATTTGTCTTAAGTTGTGAGTGACGTAACCCTTTATAATAATAATAATAATAATAGATGCACATTATAATGCGCCGAATCCATCATGATGGATGCTCAAGGCGCATTAAAGAATAGTAGAAGAAAGTTGGAAAGAAAGGTTGAAGTAAGAAAGGTAGAAAGGTAGAAAGATTGATGCTTGAGTAGGAGTTATGTGTAAGAGGTATCGAAAACGTTTTCGGCCCTCTCGGTCCGTCAATATACCATATCAAATCTTACGTAAAGTGAAACTTTCCCCTAACACGTATTCATCCTTTAATCTCACATTAATATGATGCCAGTTAGTTTGTATTAGAATTGATTGGTTTTTGTGGGCACAGGGACCGAGGGGCTCGGCTAATAAATGTTTTCTATCGACCATGTTGGGGTATATGTTTGAGCTAATGTAATGAGAGGAACCTAGATTTCAAACAAAGACTNGAAGCAACACGATTCACCCCGACTCGTTGTTCTGAGGCAGTTAACTGTGAATTAACAACGAGTCAGGGTGAATCGTGTTGCTTCCGGGGTCTTATGTGACCGGGGCTTTAGGTTCACCACGCCGGTCTCGTGCTCGCCTAAAATCTATGTGTTAGAATTGACAGGGAAATCCTTCGGCAGCGACAAGTTTTGGAATTCAGTCATTGCTTTCGTGTTGAGAAACGTTAGTAGAATTGTTGATGTGTTTAAGATGGGATGTTTTAACAACAATATAATCCGAGAACTTAAAGGGGAAGGAACTCACCCCTGGAATTATAATGCTCTCATGGAAAGATGAAATATTTGATGAACAAAGTCTGACAATTTTTTTCAAAATCCGATAATCCATTGAAAAATCTATGAATTTTCACAGATGAGGATGAGGATGAGGATCCTTGAGATGGTTACTTTTGCAGCATGTGTCGTACAAATTGATAGCTCGCTGTTACTCTTTATTTAATGTTTTAAAAGGAAATAGATGAAATTTAGGGAAAATCAGATTTGTTTGAATGTTCAGTTTAATCAGTTTGTTAATTTTATTTTTCTTCATCACATGCATACAGTACATTAATTGCAAAGATGCCCTGCCCATTTTTTTTTAGTAGATGAATGATACTTTTAGATTAAATTATCTATTGCAAGCAAAATTGTTGGTAAAATTGTATTTTCCATATTCTTAAAACAACGGATTTCACGTTAACAAAAAGAAAATTCAATATTTTCAATACAAACCTACAATATTTCACCATTCAGGAACATATGCAATTAATATGAAGTAAAAGAAAATGTCTTTCTTATTACAGGTTTATCAATCCTCTATATTCTGTGAACAGAAGAAGTTTTTGGAACGCAATTTGATTGTTAACACATGTGTGTTTTAATGGGAACTAGCCTACAAAGGCGTTATACCAACATTTTGATACACGTTTCAAATTGTGACGTCAGTGACTATTGGATCATGACACAGCTAATTTCGTTTACTGCTAAATCTGTTTGGATTTATTTCATCTCACTTCCTTTGGTTTGGCTCTGTATTCCCATCCTATAGATATAAGACCCATCCCTTTCTTTCAAGCGCGAAAATATTTGTCTTTGTCAAGCTCTTTAAAGCTGAGCAAATAGAGTTTTGGTCAGACCGTTAGCCCGCTCATACACCATCGGCGGGCCTTAAAGCACGTCGGATAAACTTGCACTGAGAACTTTAAGGACAAATAAATTGGACAAAATAAATAGCTTCCCAAAACCACTGTACTGCTCCTGTGCACAAAGGAAATGTCCATCCCATTGTTACTCAGCATAGAAATGTAGAATATATTTTAAACATGTTAGCTGAATATGAAAGTATTTCAAACACGACGTAAACTATGTCCGTGAAATAAATTTCGTCATGGGACAAATAGATCCGTACGCCGTGTATTGGGCTGTGCGGACACAGCAATCACAAGCCGGTTTCGATTGTGCACTAGAAAGGAGCATTGAATTGACGTTTGACTTAATTTAACGGAAATAGTTCATATCGTGTTAAAGAAATGTAAAACAGATGTCAAACATGCTTGCTTCATGACGTGTTTGCTACAAAGGAGCTTTGAATTGACTTTCGACTTAATTTTACGGAAACATTGTATATCGTGTTAAAAGAAATGTAAGTCAAATGTCAAACATGGTAGCTTCATGACAGGTTTGCTGAATGTGAATCTAGAAACACGATTCCTTTTGTCCACTCAAGCCATTGTGAAAGTAAGATCGGGAAGCTGTTTGCCTTGTCCAATTTCTTTGTCCACTGATGTCATAGTGATCGGCGTCCCGATAGTGATTCGTGTTGTTTTCAATCTGTTAATATTTGAACGGGACTACGGTGCGGAAGACGTGGTGGTTAGAGGATATAAACTGGATGCTTATGGCTCTAAACATATTTAGAAAGAGATAGATTGTCAGGAAAATATAGGGGTAATACGCATTTAAAGTTAATGGAAGTTTTCAAAGTAGCACTCCCTTCTCATCGCCAATTTTCCGGTTAAAGTTGTTGAACATGACTAAAACATGTTAGATATTAGGTTATCAAATATTTTTTCCCGATCGCATTGTTCCACATCAACCACACTGTGACAAGGGGCAAAGGATTTTGACAAAGTAAACAGCTTCCATTCAAGCGATCTCATTAGTTATATGGATGGGCGCAAATTCATGTCTCTTGTATTCTACAGAGAAACAGGTGCCATACGATTATATGTCATATCTGACTCTTGCATACCAAATCTGTTGAGAAAAATTGGACTCAACATTTAACATGATATAAACTGTTTCCGTAAAATAATGTGGGTCGTAGAACAATATATTCTTACGTCATATATTGAACTGTGCGGACAAAACAATCACAAGTCGGATCACAAGTCGGTCCCGATTTGACTAGCCTTAAAAAGGAGCATTGAATTGGCGTTCGACTTAATTCTACGGAAATAGATTAAATTGTGCTATTTGTCCTACATGAATTTGTATAACAAGTTGAAGGGAGCATTCCAAATATTAGAAAGTCTTTGAGTCAATTGTGAAGGAAAGTGAGTTCACATCTTACATAGATGACCTGGGGCCTGTTATATAAAAGAGATTGCGATTAAGTGCCCATCTTTAGTACATGGTTTCCTATAGATTTACGATTGATATCAATCGTACGAGCGATTGGAAAGCTTTACGTTACCGGGGCCCTGGTCTTAAATTTGCTGACCGGAGAGGACACAAAAAGCATCAAGGTATAGTAGTTCTAACCCTCGCCTTTCAATGAAAGGCTCGTAGGTTCGAATCCCACTCATGGCGTGAAATTACTCCAAGTAGACATTTTTTTCATGCATACTATACACACGACCCAGGTGGAAATGGCTACATGGTGGGAATGTATTCCTTGAAATACTTGACCGCCCGTCATGGCTGGTTCGGCAGTTATAGCCAGGGTTATAATTGCTTTAAAACACTTTCACTAATCTATTTATTACTTTTATTACATGATAAAACCATGCATATATGCCAAAAAAAATCATTAAGACTGTAAAAATAGTGTCTGTCAAGTATTCAGAAGTTTTGAAAAAAATACAGCGAGTTAAATTTTTAGAATACTTTCAATCTATTGCATGCAACTAACGTTGGATTAAAGGGATATTTCTATATCCAATATGCTTAGATATGCTGACGGAAATTGTGTGACTTGTCATAACCCTTTCCTATTAAATATATAACCGCCTTAAAGATGATGGATGCTGAATGTAATCAAGGAAGATCTTGTGGAATTAATCGTAATCCGTCTTAATCCACAACCCAGCCGATAGTAATGAAATAATTCGACATGATTCGTGCTTATGATAATGTTAGTTTAACGAGATCCCCAAGGCGGGTTTGGCAACTAATTACATTAATACTCCAGCATAGGCGGGGTATAAGTCCTCATCCCGTTCGAATGATGTTGCATAAATTGGCTAGATCTGATGCCTGCGACCAAAGTTGTAACAAGGTCATATTTATTTGTTTCTTGAAAACGATGCCTCATCGTTTTGGCCCCCTGTAAAAACAATCCATTCTGGGTAAAGACGTATATGCTTTGATTACATGTCGATTTTCGTATGAATTATTCATGAGCTGGAGCTTGTTTGGACACCGCATGGTCAAGCCGTATACGTAATGAATCGTTTAAACTCATTCCAATTAATCGATCCCTTTGCGTGTGTCATGATTTCTCCGATACTGCTATGTTTAAAGAGGAGATGCGGTGTTTAGAATATACAATAATTGGGGACCAATTTGTTGATATATATTGTGATAAAGAAAACAAAATAATGTGTTTCTTGATATGTCCAATTTCAGAGAAAACAAAGTAATGAATTTAAAATTTGAGCGGCCTATTTTCATGTTTTAGGGCTGTTTAACAATGTCTGACGGTAGCTTGTCTTCATTCTTGTGTCACGCGTGGAAATTTGCCTCAAATATATCCTTCGGTAAACAGACCAAAAAAGGGTTTGATTTTCTATATTTGTCCATTCTAACCAATACC
>BQKZ01004383.1:15491-26842 GCA_036244855.1 Temnopleurus reevesii | reverse complement strand
TATAGTTAATATATCCAAGTGTTAAAAGTACCATTTTCTATTTTTATCTATTCCGTTTTTATAGTTTTCGATTATGGTGATACCCAGTATGAACACCAAATAGTTTTAATACAACACCCTTACTGCAAAACAACAGTGTTAAATTCAGTTGTTGTCCGATATGGATACCTGTATGGTTTTCAATTAACACCCACGATTTTATGCAACACCCGCACGGTGTCCATCTATCGGATAACACCAGCTGAATTTAACACAGGTGCTTATTTTTTACAGTGCTGGGTTTTGCTGTGTATCTTACCTGACTCACTGGAATAACTATCCACTGACACCAGAAAAGGGAGGAAAATCACGAATAAAAGTGTCTCCATGTTTGATATAGTCACCTTATATCCTAGCAAAACCACAGCGAAACGTCCATCACAGTTCCCTACGATACACAACCTGACAGTGAAGTGAACCAGGTATGTAAATGCAAGCCAAGGTCAAGAGAGAGAACGGATGCACAACTCGCCCACTCGGTCCACACTCTACCAGTAGAGGTGAAGATCTGGTATTGTATATTTATGGTGGCACTGGCAGACTGGGGTGACGTATCTAATGATCTTTCATTTCAGAAAATGGCAGGTTCTTTCCGACGTTCTGCTTGACCTACTTTTTCTACAAAAAAAAATTCTGGCAAAATGATTTCCTTATTTGCTTGCCAACCCCACTCGTTGGAATAGGGATATGTGGAATCGTTGAGGTGTAATGGACACGACCCTCGCGGCCTTCCAACAGTGTCCAACTGGAGGGTTGGCGGTTCGAGTCCCACTTGGCAGGGATATTTATTCCATAAGATACCTTGGCGGTGGGGTGGCGATGGCTAAAGCCATGATAACAATGCAAAAACTCCCAGAGCACTCTGCAGAGTTGATACGTGCACTTTTTAGATTTAATATAATTCTTTTTAATTTTTATCATTATTATATAGTTAATACTATTATCATTATTTAACGCTCCCCGAAATGTTGTAAGGGGTGATTTTATACTTTTTCCTTTTCCCTGTAAAATATGTAAGAGAAGTCAATTTTGTCAATTTAACTTTCAAAAGTCTTTGCAATAGGGTTTGATTTCAATGGCGTGGAGGTGTGGTATTTCTCATAGAATTTTGAACAAGCAGTACGTGAATGTTTGACCGATTGAGGAGGGTCGGGCCGTTTTTAAAGCTTTTGTTTTATAATGACATTATTTTTAGCGCCCTTATGACATACTTCTTCTGAAAGAATATTTTTACGTCCTCTTGAAAACATGAAGTCAATACGAGCGTAAATTTCGACGTCCTATTCAGATTCAGAGAAAGGGCGTGAAATGGATGTCCTTTTCTCGAGCAGGTGCTTGTTTTAAACCTTAAACGGCCACCATACCTTCACTGGCGCCAGATTAGATGAAATGTCCAGTTGTCAACCCTGATGTTGCTCATGTCAGGCTTGTCGAGCTTTCATTCCGTGAACTAATTATTTCAAGAGTGTTTCCGAGCTGCGACCAACCAGTCTTTATTGGCCTAAATTTCGACATCATATGAAAAAAATGACGTATTAAGGCAACCCTTTTCAGAAAAAAATATGTATAAATGGACGTCCTTTTCTCAAGCAGGTGCTTGTTTTGACACCTTAAAGGGCCACCATACATTCACTGGCGCCAGATTGGGAGCTAATGAAATGTCCATGCAGTTGTCAACCCTGATGCTACTCAAGCCTGTCGAGCTTTCGTTCCGTGAACCAATTATTTCAAGAGTGTTTCTGAGATGCGACCAATCAGTCTTTACTGGCGTAGATTTCGACGTTTTGTGGAAAAGGCACCCTTTTCAAAAAAAAAAAGTATGTTTAAATGGACGTCCTTTTCTTAGGGAGGTTTCTGTTTGACATTCTTTAAGGGCCACCATACCTTCACTGGCGCCAGATTGGGAGCAAATGAAATGTCCATGCAGTTGTCAACCCTGATGCTACTCAAGCCTGTCGAGCTTTCATTCCACGAACCAATCATTTCAANAAGGTCTGGTATTGTATATTTATGGTGGCACTGGCAGACTGGGGTGACGTATCTAATGATCTCTCATTTCAGAAAATGGCAGGTTCTTTCCGACGTCCTTTTTGACCTACTTTTTTCCATTTTTCCGCCAACTAAGTCTACTTGCTGAACCATAGTCTTTGTTGAAATTGCGAAATAAATAATGAATGAATGAAAATGGGTGTAATTATGCGAATGCGTCTAGGTGTGGACCTATAACTGACTCTCGCCTTTCAATTGAAGGGTCGGCGGTTCGAGTCCCGCCAATGGCGTTAACTTCATTCAGCGAGAAATTCATCAATATTGTGCTGCGTGCAAAATTGCCTTGAGCACTCTGCAGAGTCGATACGTGCGCTACATAACTTTCATTATCATTATTATTGTTACTATTATTATTATTACTTTTATCACTACTATTATTATTATTGAACATTCCCCTACACATCTTTTTTTTTTCAGATGGGGCTATTTTCGTTCTCGTATTATGAATTTGTTTCCCTTTCCCTTATAAACCTGTGATACAAGTTAATTTTGTAATATCCCTTCCAAAACTCTGTGCTAGGGGGATTCTAATGGCATCCTTACCAAATTCCCATGAAAGGTTGGTCATGGTGGTAAAAGTCTTAACCCATTGCCTCAACTGAAGGGATCAAGGAGTGGGGGTAAACAAGCATTTCGTGAAAGGTTGACCGATTGAGATATTGCGTACGTATACGTATTTTAATCTTACAGTCTGGCCTTTATCATTCATTTTGACATCCATTCGATGTACATTTTTTTCTGCAATTCCGTTCCTTACTTGTACAAGCTATGCTTCTAAATAGGTTCCTCATATTTCACGTGATTGCATTTCTTTGTCAAACACTAATTGTTATTTTTGTCATTATGTTTAATTTGATGAGTTCAAGATCAATATTGTTTATTTGTGGAATGTGAAACAATAAAACAAAAACAAAACTTCTTTTTGAAGAAAAAATGAAGTCAGAACTGGAGAATATTTCGACGGAATATTTTAAAAATGGGGTAAAAAGCACCCTTTTCAGAAAAAGTGCGTAAAAATGGATGTCCTTTTCTCGAGCAGGTGCTTGTTTTAAACCTTAAACGGCCACCATACCTTCACTGGCGCCAGATTAGAAGCCAATGAAATGTCCATGCAGTTGTCAACCCCGATGGTGCTCAAGCCTGTCAAGCTTTCATTCTGTGAACCAATCATTTCAAGAGTGTTTCTGGGCTGCGACCAACCAGTCTTTACTGGCCTAAATTTCGACATCATATGAAAAGGCACCCTTTTCAGAAAAAAAGTATGTATAAATGGACGTCCTTTTCTCAAGCAGGTGCTTGTTTGACAGCCCTAAAGGGCCACCATATCTTTACTGGCGTCAGAAGTTAATGAAATGTCCCGTGCAGTTGTCAGATCAAGCCTGTCGAGCTTTCATTTCAAGAGTGTTTCTCGGCTGCGACCAATCAGTCTATACTGGCGAAAATTTCGACATCCTATTAAACAATGGCATAATAAAGGACAGCCTTTTCAGAAAAGGGGCGTAAAATGGGCGTTCTTCTCCCGACGAAGAGTTGCTTAATATGTACTTAAAGGGCCACCATATCTTCATTGGCGCCAGATTGGGAGCTAATGAAATGTCCATGCAGTTGTCAACCCTGATGTTGCTCATGTCAGGCTTGTCGAGCTTTCATTCCACGAACCAATTATTTCAAGAGTGTTTCCGAGCTGCTACTAATCAGTCTTTACTGGCCTAAATTTCGACGTTTTGTGGAAAAGGCACCCTTTTCAGAAAAAAAGTATGTTTAAATGGACGTCCTTTTCTTAGGGAGGTTTCTGTTTGACATTCTTTAAGGGCCACCATACCTTCACTGACGCCAGATTGGGAGCAAATGAAATGTCCATGCAGTTGTCAACCCTGATGCTACTCAAGCCTGTCGAGCTTTCATTCCACGAACCAATCATTTCAAGAGTGTTTCCGAGCTGCGACCAATCAGTCTTTATGTGGCCTAAATTTCGACGTCCTATGAAAAAAAAAATGACGTACGTATTAAGACACCCTTTTCAGAAAAAAAATATGTATAAATAGACGCCCGTTTCTCGAGCAGGTTTTTGTTTTGCATACTAAAGGGCCACCATACGTTTATTTACGTCAGAAGTTAATGAAATGTCCCGTGCAGTTGTCAGATCAAGCCTGTCGAGCTTTCATTTCAAGAGTGTTTCTCGGCTGCAACCAATCAGTCTTTACTGGCCTAAATTTCGACGTCCTATGAAAAAAAAATGACGTACATATTAAGACACCCTTTTCAGAAAAGAAGTATGTATGTATAAATGGACGTCCTTTTCTCAAGCAGGTGCTTGTTTGACAGCCCTAAAGGGCCACCATACATTCACTGGCGCCAGATTGGGAGCAAATGTAATGTCCATGCAGTTGTCAGCCCTAATGGTGNATAATATACAGTGCTTATATAGCGCTAATTACCTTCTAAGGTCTCTAAGTGCTTTACTATTAAATGCAGTATTATTATCCTGGCTTTAGCAATAGAATCTTGTTTATGCATTTCAAGGAATATATTCCTATCAGGTACTCATTCACCTCACCTGGGTTGAGTGCAGCACGATGTAAATGCATTTCTTTCTGAAGGACATCAATCCCATGGATGGAACTCGAACCGCGGACCTCTGCATGAAGTGCGAGAGTCAGAATCACTACACCACGACAAGGATCTCCACTTTCTGAAACTGGGTCGTGATTCGATCGTGATCCGATTAAAGATCGTGACCGGGGAATCAGAGTCTGTGATCCTGTATGAGAATTTACTGGTCCTGAGCCAAGTAGTTCACAAATTCGCGTAATGGGTAAGTGGACCCAAAATTCATGCCGCCTTGTCTTAAAATCGAGTCCTAAGGTAAGAAACTTCATGTCCCAAATCGTAAATTTCTCGACCAGGGGCCAATTGCACGAAATGGTCTTAGCCAACTATCCTCTTCTTGATAAGACGTCTTAGATTATTGTGTCACCATCTTCACACATACACAAACGTGGATACGTCTATGTTAAGAGGGTGGCGCAAGATGTAAGGACGCCTTAGCAAGAAGTACAATTTGTTCCTAAGTTCAAAATTCACGGTGCACATAATATCGTAGACCCTGGTAAAGTGCATTTCTAAACTTCCATTGTCATGGTTGTTGGGTGCTCTTTTATCCTGCAGCTTGATGGGAATGGGAACCATTCGACCCGGTGGATTGAAAGGTTAGTACACTATAAACATCATTTGACCCTAATATAATACAGCTAGTCTACATCATGTCAATCATACAGACCCTGATTGTGTCATTTATGCCCCAGTCACATAGAAGCCTGAAAGTAACACGATTCAACACGACTCTTTGTTCGGAGGAAGTGAACTGTTAACTGGACAAAGAGTCGTGTTGAATCGTGTTGCTTCCGGGCTTCTATGTGACTCGGGCATTAGAGTTACAAGGAGGTGACGGGTTTACTAATAGATGGAAATCTTATGTAGTACACAAAAGTTATTCTTGGCGACCAGAAAGCTCGCTCGAGCTTGCCCGTCATAGCAATTATGAATGTATGCAAACTGCATGGATTCCAAACATTTTACTTCAATTCAATATATTAAAGGAATACTACAGAACTTTTTTTAATTAGTAAACCGGCCTATTATGAAATAAAATTCTTCGAAAATCGATTAAGATGCTGAAAAAGTATTGACGTAGAAGTGGATTTATTCCTCTTTAAAGATACAAATGGGAATAGGTCTACCTGTAATTTATATTATTTATTCAATGTGCGATATAATTTATTTGTTTGTTTTATTTCCGTCATAAAAGATAACACAAAAAATACAAAATAAAAAAAAGGAACAATATACACAACATACAAAAGAAAGTAAAGATTATATATATATAATAAGATAATAACTTACAAGAATTTACTCGATTAAAATAAAATAACATGGCAAGCAGCAGATTTATAACATATATATGAATAAAAGAAGTTAAAAAGAAGAGATCGGAGAGAGACGGCTGGACAGCCCAATATCAGCTGCACTGCNAGTAAATTATATAACCTTAATTTCTGTGCTTTCATCATTTTGGAGAGGTAAACGAGAGAGACGAGAAATGCTATTGCATTCGTAGTCCTCTAATGAAGTTATGAATTTTTGATGAGTGGGGCAATATTCAGGTGAATGGATTGAGAAATGATGCCAACGCATGCGTTCGTAAGGTGAACACATGCACGGGTACATATTAAAGGTTTTTTTTTATAACGATAAAAAAGTAGAACACGTACTGTATACTAACTTTGAATATGAAATTAGTTATAGCTTAGCTACATCTTGCACCCCACAACCCTCAAGGGGGGGGGGGGGGGGGGGTTGGGGGGTTAAGGCCCCCAACCCCCCCCCCCCCCCCATACGTCGAGGTATTTCAAAGAAACAGAACGTGATAAAGTGGGTGATAAATACGGTAGGGTAGACTGGGGGTACGGGTAAAAGGGAAATGTCTTACTTTGGCAGAAAGATAAATAATAAGTGGATGTGCTAGTGTGCGTTTGTGTGTATGGGTTTAAGTGTGCGTGAAAGAGAGATAGAGAGTGAGAGGGAGAGAGAGGGGGGGTGTGTATGTGTGTGTGTGTGTGTGTGTGCGAGTGTATTATGTTAAAATCACATTGATATTTTGTCCATCTATGTTATTGTTGAGTTGAATCTTGAATCTTTTATATGATTTGTATTATGTACATGTATGTGTGCTTAATGTATTAATTAGTGTGCATTTGAATGTATGTGTATGTTTGTGGGTGTGTGTGTGTGTGTGTTGGTGTGTGTAAATGAGTTTATGCACGTGTCTGTTTACTTGAGATGAATAGAGAGTGATGTTGAGAAGGGAGAAAACGGAGGTGGCGGGGTTGGCGTGGTTGGATATGGAGGCTTTGAAGCACGCTCAATGTCAGGTCATGTGCCCCGTGAATTTTACAACAACAATAATAATATACAGTGCTTATATAGCGCTAATTACCTTCTAAGGTCTCTAAGTGCTTTACTATTAAATGCAGTATTATTATCCTGGCTTTAGCAATATAATTTTGTTTATGCATTTCAAGGAATATATTCCTATCAGGTACTCATTCACCTGACCTGGGTTGAGTGC
Source organism: Temnopleurus reevesii (assembly GCA_036244855.1). Classification (NCBI taxonomy): domain Eukaryota; kingdom Metazoa; phylum Echinodermata; class Echinoidea; order Temnopleuroida; family Temnopleuridae; genus Temnopleurus; species Temnopleurus reevesii. The sequence continues at coordinate 19,626 of BQKZ01004383.1, read as the reverse complement.
AGCACGATGTGAATGCATTTCTTGCTAAAGGAAATCAATCCCATGGATGGAACTCGAACCGCGGACCTCTGCATGAAGTGCGAGAGTCAGAATCACTACACCACGACAAGGATCTCCACTTTCTGAAACTGGGCCGTGATTCGATCGTGATCCGATTAAAGATCGTGACCGGGGAATCGGAGTCTGTGATCCTGTATGAGAATTTACTGGTCCTGAGCTAAGTAGTTCGCAAAATTCGCGTCGTGGGTAAGTGGACCCAAAATTCATGCCTTGTTGTCTCAAACCGCATCCCAAGGTAAGGAACTGCATGTTCCAAATCGTAAATTTCTCTACCAGGGGCCAATTGCACGAAATGGTCTTAGGCTATCTAGCTAGCCTCTTCTTGCTAAGACGTCTCAGATTATTGTGTCACCATCTTCACACATACACAAACGTGGATACGTCTATATTAAGAGGGTGGCGCAAGATGTAAGGACGCCTAAAGCCCCGGTCACATAGGGCCCCGGAAGCAACACGATTCACCCGACTCTTTGTTAATTCACAGTTAACTGCCTCAGAACAACGAGTCGGGGCAAATCGTGTTGCTAACGGGGTTCTATGTGACCGGGGGGCTTTAACAAGAAGCACAATTGGCTCCTGAGTTCAAAATTCACGGCGCACATAATATCGTAGACCCTGGTAGAGTGCATTTCTAAACTTCCATTGTCGTGATAGTTGGGTGCTCTTTTATCCTGCAGCTTGATGGGAATGGGAACCATTCGACCCGGTGGATTGAAAGGTTAGTACACTATAAACATCATTTGACCCTAACATAATACAGCTAGTCTACATCATGTCAATCATACAGACCCTGATTGTGTCAGTTATGCCCCAGTCACATAGAAGCCTGAAAGTAACACGATTCAACACGACTCTTTGTTCGGAGGAAGTGAACTGTTAACTGGACAAAGAGTCGTGTTGAATCGTGTTGCTTCCGGGCTTCTATGTGACTCGGGCATTAGAGTTACAAGGAGGTGACGGGTTTACTAATAGATGGAAATCTTATGTAGTACACAAAAGTTATTCTTGGCGACCAGAAAGCTCGCTCGAGCTTGCCCGTCATAGCAATTATGAATGTATGCAAACTGCATGCATTCCAAGCATTTTACTTCAATTCAATATATTAAAGGAATACTACAGAACTTTTTTTAATTAGTAAACCGGCCTATTATGAAATAAAATTCTTCGAAAATCGATTAAGATGCTGAAAAAGTATTGACGTAGAAGTGGATTTATTCCTCTTTAAAGATACAAATGGGAATAGGTCTACCTGTAATTTATATTATTTATTCAATGTGCGATATAATTTATTTGTTTGTTTTATTTCCGTCATAAAAGATAACACAAAAAATACAAAATAAAAAAAAGGAACAATATACACAACATACAAAAGAAAGTAAAGATTATATATATATAATAAGATAATAACTTACAAGAATTTACTCGATTAAAATAAAACAACATGGCAAGCAGCAGATTTATAACATATATATGAATAAAAGAAGTTAAAAAGAAGAGATCGGAGAGAGACGGCTGGACAGCCCAATATCAGCTGCACTGCAAACAAGTGCAGCTGGTCTTCCTTGGGGACCAGAAAATTTATCGAATGAAATAGCACAGAATAGTCGCGAGGTGGCAGCATGCAACTTGGAATTACTTATTCAATCAACAGACTTCGGATGATGCCCAAAGAGGTTTTGTTCTGTCCAGAGCTCGAGAAACGCCTAGAGATACATTCAGTGTGGGATGCTCATAATTCGGTTTACTAATAGTTAAAATCTGTGCACTTTTGGCAACGAAATAGACCAGTTTCGTCATGTATTCAAATTTATTTCATTTTGCCCCAAGACGAACTATGCATACACCTGTTAAAAGATAATGAGATTATAATAATCAGAATGCTATTTGCATACTTTAACGTTGCTAGGTTGGACAAACATTCTCGCTTGACCAACCTAGCAACATCCACTGCATGCTATACACATACTTTTCTATTGAAAAAGGATTATTTGATATCAGGTGAACGAATAGGTTGTCATTGTGCGTTTGACAAAGGCGTGTGCATAAAATTTGAATACATTACGAAAGTGGTCTATTGAACTATCATATTTGTAATCTAATTTGCATAAATTACTTGTTGCAGTGTCGTGCAAGTTTTCGGGTCGTCAATAACAACCTTTGCCTAAAACCCCAGTCACATAGGGCCCCCAGAAACAACACGATTCAACACTACTCTTTGTTCGCAGGCAGCTAACTGTGAAATGAACAAAGAGTCGTGTTGAATTGTGTTGCTTCTGGGGCCATATGTGACCGGGGCTTTAGCTTTGATAATGCATAAAATGGTTGATGTTTGTAATTAAGGCCCGGTCACATAGGGCCCCGGAAGCAACACGATTAAACACGACTCTCTGTTCGGAGGCAGTTAATTGTGAATTAACAAAGAGTCGTGTTGAATCGTGTTGCTTCCGGGGGCCCTATGTGACCGGGCCTTAACGGAATGTTCCTAAAACTTGATTTAACTATTCTATTTGTAATCTAAACTGCATTCATTACTTGTTGATGTGCCAGGCAAGTTTTCGGGTCGTTAAAGGTCCACTATTATGAAAACACAAGTTGATCTGTATTGATGTATTATACCATTATCAATACCCTTTTCAGTGAAAGAGGGCCCAAATGTGTTTCATATATTTTATAATATTTTTTTTCCCCATTTTTATGTTGGCTTAGTAGGGAACGCCCCTAAAAATTTCTTTCAANGAATATGTCTACCTGTAATTTATATTATCTATTCAATGTGCGATATAATTTATAGAATGAAATAGCACAGAATAGTCGCGAGGTGGCAGCATGCAACTTGGAATTACTTATTCAATCAACAGACTTCGGATGATGCCCAAAGAGGTTTTGTTCTGTCCAGAGCTCGAAAAACGCCTAGTGTGGGATGCTCATAATAGGCGGGTTTACTTATGTATTCAAATTTAAGTGCTTTTCTAGCCACTGAACGTAGATACGTGGTATTCTCTAAACAGTTTGACAACAATAAGACTACAATACTTGGAATCCAGTTTGCAAACATTTCTTGTTGGTATGTCGGGCAAGCCTCGGGCAAGCTTTAGGGTTGTCAAGAACAACCTTTGTGTTAAAGGTAGGCATAAAATTTGCATCGATTAGTAAACCCGCCTATTCGGTTTACTAATAGTTTAAATTTGTGCACTTTTGGCAACGAACGTCGTAACGGTTATTCCTTAACCTGCATGGATAGTAACAATAGACCAGTTTCGTAATTTATTCAAATTTATTCCCTTTTGCCCCAAGATGAACTATGTATACACTTGTTAAAAGATAATGAGATAATAATAATCTGAATGTTATTTGCATACATTAACGTTGCTAGGTTGGACAAACATTGTAGCTTGACCAACCTAGCAACATCCACTGCATGCTATCCACATACCTTCTATTGAAATAGGATTATTTGATATCAGGTGAACGAATAGGTTGTCATTGTGCGTTTGACAAAGGCGCGTGCATGACATTTGAATACATTACGAAAGTGGTCTATTGAACTATCATATTTGTAATCTAATTTGCATAAATTACTTGTTGCAGTGTCGGGCAAGTTTTCGGGTCGTCAATAACAACCTTTGCCTAAAACCCCGGTTACGTTGAGCCCCCAGAAGCAACATGATTCAACAAGACTCTTTGTTCGCAGACAGCTAACTGTGAAATGAACAAAGAGTCGTGTTGAATTTTGTTGCTTCCGGGGCCCTATGTGACCGGGGCTTTAGCTTTTATAATGCATAAAATGGTTGATGTTTGTAAGACCCCGGTCACATATGGCCCCGGAAGCAACACGATTTAACACGACTCTCTGTTCGGAGGCAGGTAACTGTGAATTAACAAAAAGTCGTGTTGAATCGTGTTGCTTCCGGGGTCCTATGTGACCGGGCCTTAAAGACCTCAGCTTGACCGAATTCGCACATGCCTACATTATGCCTCAATCGAGAACTAAGTTGACAGAGAATACAGGTACAGATGATTGAAAATTAGATTCCACTTCGCTATTGCACAAATTTATGTTAAAACTTGTTGTCCA
>BQKZ01004383.1:3262-14343 GCA_036244855.1 Temnopleurus reevesii | reverse complement strand
ACTTATATATTCAAATTTATGCGCGTTTAACGTAGTTACGTGGTATTCCATAGACCGGTTGATAACAATAAGACTACAATAATTGGAATCCAGTTTGCATACATTACTTGTTGCTACGTCGGGCAAGTCTCGGGCAAGCTTTCTGGTTGTTAAGAACAACCTTTGTGTTAGAGGTATGCATAAAATTTGCATCTATTAATAAACCCGCCTATTGGCCGGTTTATGCGTTCTTTTTACACAAAGCTGGTTCTTGATCCGAAAGTTTGCCCGAGGCTTGCCCGACCATTGATCTATAACAGCTTGATGAATGCATGGAATGTAATGCATTCATCGAGCTGACTTTATCCAAAGAATACCAAACTTGATTCGCCCATTTGATCGTATGAGAGCAGATCAAAATGGAGGTGTGGAATTATGCCAACATGCGCAGGAGATTTAAAAAAAAACGTTCTAAATCATGGAAGAGTAATGTGCAGCTATAGGGCCTGTATAACATAAAAAGATGCAATTAACTTGCGATAAATGTTAATCGTATGGCAAAAGCTACACCATTGAGACACGAGTAATTTTCAATCTATCGTATCTCGTTTATGAATACAGGCCCCAGGTTTGTAATTAGGCGGTTTTATTAATGTTCAAATTTCATGCGTATTTTATACACAAAGGTTGATCTTGACGAATCGAAAGTTTGCTGGAGTATTATCCGACATAGCAACAAGAAATGTATGGGAACTAACAGGTTTAAGTAATGCCACGTTAAGCCCTGGTCACATAGGACCCCGGAAGCAACATGATTCACCCCGACTCTTTGTTAATTCACAGTTAATTAACTGCCTCAGAACAACGAGTCGGGGTGAATCGTGTTGCTTCCGGGGTCCTATGTGACCGGGGCATAAAATCGGTGGTTGCCTGCTTGGTAAGAAACGTGCATACATTTTAATATATTAGTAAACCGTCCTCTTCGTGATATAACATCACAATCAAATATTTTGAACGAAACAAAATATGATAACAATACTAGGAATTTCTTTCCCGATAGAATATTTGGCCCAACTGTTCACATTTCAATACCTAGAATCCAGTTTGCATATCGTTACTATGTAGGGCAAGCCTCTGGAAAGCTTTCGAGCTGTCAAGTACAAAGTTTTTCAATAGAATAGGCGGGTTTACTAATATAGGCAAATTTTATGCATAACTTTAACACAAAGGTTGTTCTTGACAATCCTAAAGCTTGTCCGAGGTTTGCCCGACATATATATAGCAACAAGTAATGTATGCAAACTTGATTCCAAGTATTTTAGTTTTATTGTTATCAAACGGTTTAAGATATACCACGTAACTACATTCAGTGGCAAGAGCAACACATACATTTGAATATATAAGTAAACCCGCCTATTGGCAATAACGATGGTTGTTAAGATTCTAATTTTCTTTCCTAATCATGCTAATGAATAAATAATAATGATAAGCATTTATCATGCGCACTTTCTGACAAATACCAGTCAAGGCGCTACAACACATCAATGAATATTCCACAGTAGTAACGCTTCAGGTACATAACAGTGATTGGGCAATTTGCATACATTTTGATTATCTAATTGTTGCATCGCGTTCTGCATAATTTTTTAGGTCTTTTGAGATAACTAGACCGATTTCGTAATGTAATCCAATTCATTCACGTTTACCCCAAGACGGACTATGTATTCAGCCCTCAAGCAATAATGAAAGTACAATACTCAGAATGCTACTTGCAACGTTAACATTGCCAGGTTGGACAAACAATGCAGCTTAACCGACCTAGCAACAACCACTGCAGGCTATACTAATTCCTTCTATTGAAATAGGTTTGTTTTATATCATAATATTGTGCGTTTGAATAGGAAGCGTGCATAACATTTAAATAAATTACGAAAGTAGTCTATTATTTTTTAGGCATCGAACTTTTGTGAATGTTCAAGGGAGAATTTTCACTTTGTCCAAATGTTGTGTCTCTTCTGCCCACAATCCATGCAACGAACGCATCTACTGAGTAAACCCACCTAATAGGCGGGTTTACTAATAGATGCACATTTTATGCATACCTCTAACACAAAGGCTGTTCCTGACAACCCGAAAGCTTGCCCGAGGCTTGCCCGGCAAAGCAACAAGTAATGTATGCAAACTGGATTCCAAGTATTGTAGTCTTATTGTTATAAATCGGTCTATGGAATACCGCGTAACTACGTGAAACGCACATAAATTTGAATATATAAGTAAACCCGCCTATTCATGTATACATTCCGGAACGGTTGGCATCTATGACGATCATTCGCATTCTCAGTTCGTTTCTTTTCAAGCCAAAGAGCATTCCATAACCAGGAGACCCTCTGGTGCTGAAGCCCCAGTCCCATAGGACCTCGGAAGCAACACGAGTCAACACGACTCTTTGTTCTGACGCAGTTGACGGTGAATTAACAAAGAGTCGTGTTGTTTCCGGGCCGTACCGGGGCCATACAAAGTGATAAAGCAATAGACCACTTTCATAATGTATTCAAATCTATTCACCTTTGCCCCAAGATGAACACACCGGTCAAATGATAATAAGAGTATGATAGTCAGACTGCTACTTGCATTCATTAACGTTGCTAGGTTGGACAAACATTGTAGCTTGACCAACCTCGCAATAACTATTGCATGCTATTCTCATTCCTTCTATTGAAATGAGATTGTTTTATACCACTATATAATTGTGCGTTTGAAGAAGAAGCGTGCATACATTTGAATACATTATGAAAGTGGTCGATTATCTTGTGTCCAAATTCTTTGTCTCTTCTGCCCACAGTCCAACGACCGCATCTATTCGTAAACCCGCCTTCTTCCTGTATACAATACATTCCGGAGCGGTTGGCATCTATATGGCGGTTATTCACATTCTAAGTTCGTTTCTTGTTAAGCCAATGAACTTTCCATAGCTATATAATAGGAGAATCTTTATTGCATAAAAAGTGATGAAGCAATTTACATGCATTTGATCATCTCGTTGTTTTATCTGAAAAAATCTTTTAAGCCCCAGTCACATATTTAACCCCGGGAGCAACACGATTCAACACGACTCTTTGTTCGCAGGCACTTAACTGTGATTACTGAACAAAGAGTCGGGTTGAATCGTATGGCTTCCGAGCTTCTGTGACTGAGGCATTAGATGGTTTTACAAATACTGATGTTCTTTCTAATCAAGCCAAGGAACATTCCAAAGCAGTCCGTTACAAGTTCTGGCGCATTCACAGTGATTAAGCAATTTGCATATATTTAATGATCTCGTTGTTGCATCTGCATAATCTTTCAAGTCTTTTGAGATGTTCAAGCATGCATGGAATCAGAGCAAACATTCCACCAGCTTAGATGGCAGAGAACGGCACGGCTATAAATACAAACCCCAATTTTGGGTCGGCACATCTTGTCACCATCGTCACCGTGTCCAAGCTTGCCGCAGGTCTACCCGTTTCTCCACCAAGCATCGTCGACCATGCAGTCTCTCGTCGCTTTCTTGGCCGTCCTCGTCGGGGCAGCCGTCGCTCACCCGATGGTCCTATCCCCCGACGACAAGAACAAGGATATCTCCTCTGCGGAGTACCTGAAGGAGATCTTCCAGCGGGACTTGGTGAGCTTTGACGCCGAGCTGTCCGGCCACGATGATCTCCTCGCTATGATGTCTGAATTCGGGCTCACCAAGGCTGTCGATCTAGCCGAGCGGGTCAATTTGAAGCAGATTCTCAAAGACGACAGACTTGGTATGTTCATCTTCTTTTTTTGCCTACATCGATTTTACAGCCGACGTGTATTAATTCAATAGTAGGCCTACTTTAAAGGTAGATTGAATTGGCATGTTTTGAAGTTTCAAATGTGCACCATATATACACTAACCGTGCCTTAAAAATGAATTTTATTTGTAAAACTTTGAAATGGTGGTGTCTGTCCATGGACGAATGTCGCTGGTTCGAATCCTGGCAAAGTCTTATACCAAAGACTTTAAAAAAGTGGACATTTTGCCTCTTGATATGCGCCCCGGTGTCGTCAAAGTCCGCTTGGACAGCTTTCAACCCAAATTAGTATTGCTAAACTAAAAATGATTATATGCACAGTTTCCACCTTTTCGGATAGTTTTAGTTTTAACAACGAACTATAAGGACATATCGTTAATAATTTGAAGCTATAATCTTACATTTATGTCTATATTAAAATCATACTGATTTTTATTTTGGACATATTGTTCATATGAACGCTCCCATCTATGAAGTAGAGCATTTTTCATATCTCATTTTTAATCTATTTCAGACAAGAATTCATTGCTCCCGATAAATGATAGCATTCTACTTATCTACCCAATTGTATTATATGGAAATATGAAATATTATATACCAGATTACAATTTGGTCCCAAGGACGGAAAATGAATTATTTAATATATCATACCAGACATTGTTCAGCACAGTCCGGGATGCAAACATACGGATTTTAATTTTTTTTTTGTCTTACCGGTGCTTTCTTTTTTCTTTCCGATGCTCTTTTTTATTCTTTATCTGAAATGAACTAAATTCAAAAATAAAATTCCTTCTGTCTGCAGCCGGCTCCACTGTATCGCTGTTCCTGCCCAGCGACGAGGCAGTGCAGAAATGGAAGATGGAACTCCCTGAGAAACTCCGGCTAGATGACGAAGCCATGAAGCAGCTAGTCGAGGCTTGGATTGTTCCTGGCTTGATCAGGTCGAGTCAAATGACTAACGACAAACTAGTCGAGAGCTTTAATGGCGTCAAGCTGAGGTTCAACGTGTACACGGACAAGTTTGAACAGAAGGTAAGCTTGCTTTGGTCTTTCGTATTGCCGATATGCGGAAAACCCATTTCAAGCTTATTTTCCAAATTCATTTATTTGCAGAACATTATTTGGCCTGTCAATGTTTTACATAGTTTAACCATTTTAAAGTTAAAATATACATGCACTATTATAACCCCAGTTTTTAGTTGAAACAGAACCACTAAATGAAATTAATCGTCGTACTACAACCTAAACAAAAAAAAAACAGATTAAAGCCCATAAAGTTTTGGTAAAAGCGAATATTTGTCTCTAGATTTTGTATTCAAGATTGTGTGAGAATGAACGAGTTTTGGTAAAGTTATAGCCGAAAATGTGCAAAATATCTCGGTGTCGTGTAACCCGACATTTTCTTTCGTGATAAAGAACAACTTGTCGTGCACAGAATTGGATGAAAATTCCAGAATTTAATTTTTGTGTATACCTTTTTATCATTCTTTTGTCAAATCTCAGAAATAACCTTGCTTATACCCGATAACAAACAAAATATTGTTACCAAGAGAGGGCGCTAAATATGATTTTAAGGGTCAAATTCAAATTTTCAAACACAATCAGTCCGTAGAAATTATGCTTTGGTCTCAATTACTGTAAAATACACTTTAATGATATTCGTCTCGTAAATTTAAGATTTCTTAATCTACCAAAACTGTACTTGGGCTTGAAGCCTATCGATCATGTTCGTTGTAGTACAAAAGTAAATTGTTCCCGATTTCTCTTACCTGATCAATGATCTTTTCATGGTTTTCTTTCTTGCCCTGCGCTTTCAAATGTATACGAAATTGATAAAAGGAACTAAAATGAATTGCCCCCCTACTCTCTTGCTCGTTCGACCAGATTATTACAGATCGGGAAATTACTTTATAGGAAAAGTATCATTTTCTATCCTTTACAGATCACTGTGAATGGTGCCAAGATTGTCAAAGAGGACAAGATGGGCAGCACCGGGGTCATTCATGTCATCGACAAGGTCATCTATCCACTTCCGGTTGGTGACGTCATGGAGACTCTGGACGATAGCCCTGCCTTCTCCAAAATGGTGGACCTCCTGAAGAAAAGTGATTTGGCTCAGTCACTAAAATGTAAGTTTAGATTCGAAGAACAACTTTTAAATGAATTCAAATATTTACGTTTTCCCAAAGAAATATGTTTTCGGCTATCTGAAAAATAGTCTTAAAGCTACTTGCATGGATAAACATGGTAGCTTGACCAACCTAGCAACAACCACAACCACTGCATTCTAAACATCCCAGTGTGAATTCAATGATTTTGGCATTTTTTCAATCATGTTTTAAGTAATTCCAAGCGTAAATAGCATCCGTGGTTTGCAAAATATGAATGACGTAGACTCGTATTCCCGTTAAAATATTTCACATATTTATATTTTAGTTGTTCATGCTTGTATTTCATTTCCTCTGCCTGATCCTTTTGTTTGATCCGATCTTTTTTATTCTATAATGTTATATTTCGAACCCTTTAAAGATCCGCCCATGCCCATTCTCTCTCGTTCTCCATTCCCCTCATTCTCTCCCGTCCTCTTTTCATACCACCCTTCTAATTTGCAATATTGTAGACCCTTCTCCTTAATTTTTATTTGGTATTTTCCCCAATTTCTTATTTTTTTTCATTAATTGACACTTTTATTCTGTTCCACAATTTATATTTCTTAAAGGTCCACTATTATGAAAATACAAGTTGATCTGTATTGATGTATTATACCATTAATTAAATTTCAGTGAAAGAGAGTACAAATGTGTTTCATATATTTTATAATATTTTTTCTTCATTTTTATGTTGGCTTAGTTGGGAACGCCCCTACAAATTTCTTTCAGATGTCAATCCTGTTGTGACATCACAAGAGTCAAGTTTGTTCACCTTTCTACATCATGTTTTAGAGCTGGTTCTAAATAACAAAAGGAAATATGTGGATTAATGCAGGTATTTCAATTCAAGTGATTGCGCATTCCAATTTCCTTTCATGGGCAATCACCTGAATTGAAATCCCTGCATTGATCTACATATTTCCTTTTGTTATTGACAGAACCAGCTCTGAAACCTGATTTAGAAAGGTGAACAAACTTGACTCTTGTGATGTCACAACATGATTGACATTTGAAAGAAATTTTTAGGGGCGTTCCCAACTAAGCCAACATAAAAATGAAGAAAAAATATTATATATATGAAACACATTTGGACTCTCTTTCAGTGAAAAGGGTATTGATAATGGTATGATACATCAATACAGATCAACTTGTATTTTCATAATAGTACCCCTTTAATATAACTTATATAATGTAATACTGGGCATGCGTTTTACACTCCTTTTTTCTGCATGCCGCTCCATTTTTTCAACGTAATAAGATTCGCTGTTCAAATATCATGCACGATTAATTTACGTGCTGATAAAAAAATTAATTTCTGTGCGTTCCAAATCATATTTTCTTCCAATTATGAAATTGTTATTGAAATGTAAAAACAAAATCAAATATTTCTCTTCGCTTATTATCCAGCTATGAAGCCAGTCACAGTTCTTGTCCCCACCAACGCTGCCTTCGACGCCCTTCCAGAAGGAGTGCTCGATGACCTCGAGAAAAACCCCGCAAAACTACAAAAAGTCCTGCAGTACCACATGATTGATGACGTCAAATACTCTGCATCGTTGAAATCTGGAACCGACCTCGTGGCAATGAAAGGAGATAAGATCTCCGTGGACATTGAAGATGGTAAATATCTACCTATCCCCCCCCCCCCCCCACACACACACGCACCCCATTAGCATTATCCTGGGGCCGATTGCTTGAAATGGTCTTATCTATCCTCTTCTTGCTAAGACGTCTTGACTTCTTGTGCCACCCTTGTAACATAAACATTAGCGTATAGATACGACTATGTTAAAAGGGTGGCACAAGAACCGTGAAGAGGATAGCAAAGACTATTTTGTGCAAGCTAAACGCCGCCACCCGTAGCATTTTGGCGAAAAATTATTGCTAGTCCATTGGGCGCAAATTTACTGTAAGGTGTGCAAAAAAATGGATTTCCTTTTGTAGCCTATATAGCAGGAGCCGTGTGGATGAAGAGGGGAGGGGGGGGGGGGGGCGGCAGGGAACAAAAAAACCCTCGAATGAAGTGGTTCGTTTTTATTCTCACATACGGGCCATCTTAAAAACCCCTCGGGGAAGCCTACAAAGTTTTCCTCTATACTTCAGGGAATAAAAATATTCATTTCAGAAATTTAACGGACATTCGTACTTCAAGTAAATCGTTCAGGATGAATAATGATATCATTACACATATTTCCAAAGATGCATAAGGTATAGTGAACACCCGAGGTGTCCGTGGGTGCATGGGGTCTTCATCTGAAATGTTGCCCAATTTTTTTCAAGAATTATCTGAAGTATTGTACTGCTTAAATTGTACAAAAAGTAACTTTTCTTTTAATTTCCCATGTTGTGTTGGGATAGTTTTTATATCGCCCAGAAATATCTTATAAATTTCCTAATTCAAAATCCGATTTTCTCTTCCGTTTAATTTTTTCAAAACCAAATTAACGCCTGAAATATATTCTTTCCCCAATGGATGGGAATATGCCTGAGCATTTCTACTCCATTTCAAAACGTTTTTTTACCATGTCAGTTCTAATACAGTATCTCTTTTCATTTCTTTACAGGGAAAGTTCGCCTGAACAGAGAAAAAGAGGACTCGAAGGCCACCGTGCTCAAGGCAGACATACCAACCACCAATGGCGTCATACATATCATTGATCACGTGCTCATACCACGTGATCAACACTTCGTTCTCGTCTAGATTGCAAATCTTGGGATTATTCTGGTGTACTTCATTTCGATTGCAATGAATTGGATCTTTCAAATAGAGCGCACTGCATAAACTATTGACCAGGTCACATAGAAGCCCTGAAGAAAGAAAAACGATTTAACACGACTTCGTTTGGAGGTAAAAGTGTCGTGCTTAATCGCCTTCCTTCCGGGTTCCTAGGAGTGGAGCTCATTAAATTGCTACTAGTGGACTGCCTATGATCTTTACTCCTTTGAAATACGAGGTTTGCCGACTAGAATTCTGGAGGAACACTTTCTGCAGCTCTCGAACGCTATATTACGTAATGTTTCTTTGTCACTGCCAGATCTTTTCTCGATCTAAAAGATCAGTTGCATGATTATGCATAACAAGAGAACCGAATGCATTCTCTTTCAAACCTGTCGGCGGGTCTACTACTTCAAACCAACAACAAATTGTCGGAAGTCCATTGATTGCAAGTCCATGGCTCAATCTAGACACCACGATTGTGTCGAAATTCATGACAGATATTTTGACCCTATTTCAGTCATCGTGAATTGAATTTAGCAATAGATTTTTACAATACATTTTGTTACAAACTGGGTTTATGTTTCATGAAGCTACTCGTGTAGTTGTACACAACTCTACAAACGACTGGTGACCATTTCTCTGGCGCTAACTATGCAACATATGGGTTACTGAATGCAGAACACTCTCACTATAGTCGTTCATAGAGTGGTGCCGAGCTCTGCGTACAGCTTTATGAAACGCAACCCAGGGATGATTTTCACAACTGGAGCTTTGGATCACATTCAAATAGATCTATTATAACCTGTACTCAAAGTACGAATTGTTAAAATATTGAAATAAAGTACATCAAAACAGGCAAAAATTCCGTTTGTTGTGTCCTGACTTTACAATTGTGAGTTTTCCGAACAACTTTACAAGACTTGTCGATGTGACTCGAACTGGACGTCGTTTCATGAAGCATGTCTGGGGCGAATATTAGTCATCGCTGACTAAATTCAACGAAATCCTGGAATTTGTATTGGGTACAACGCCTTTTCTAGCCTTTTGACAAGGCCTTCGACTTTGGACTTCCCCCTCGACGGCGATATCGAGTACCCAATAACAGCGCGAGCGCAGCGAGCGCCATCTTGCGTTAGCAAGCTGAGACGCCGACTGTCGGCGTCTCAGCTTGCTAACGCAAGATGGCGCTCGCTGCGCTCGCACTGTTATTGGGGACTCCATATCGCCGTCGAGGGGGAAGTCCAAAGTCGAAGGCCTTGTCAAAAGGCTACCCCTTTTCCGACTATGGTAACTTTTCAAAAATTGCTGCATTAAGGTTTCGCTCCGACAAACTTCATGAAACGCCTCCTCGTATCTTAGATTCGAATGAAAATAAAAACACCTTATTTCACCAGATTCCTCTTTTCATGAATTCTAATAGCTTTTTTTGCTTGGAAAATATCAACTGCCACTGATCTCCTCATTCGGACTGTTTACTTTGTTTACACTGCATACCCTTTAAATTTGAGCGACTTGGCAGACAATTTTGGATAAAAAAAAATCATTTTGAATCTGTAAATTAGATTAACATTTTGACATCAAGTTAACATTATTTTTAATCCACCGAGGACGGTGGTCTTTAATCCAAATTCAAAATAAATAAAAAGGACAAAATCATCTTGCTTTTAAAATACAGGTATTGATGCAACTCATGAATTACAAATTCTTAAGATTTTTCCTCCAAGACAAAACGAAATATAACTTTCAATCTATCAAATTAAAGCCCCGTCTCATAAAATACCCGACTGAAAACATTCAACATCACTCTTTGTTTGGAGGCAGTAATCCGAATTTTACAAAGAGTCGTGTTGCTTCCGTGATTTTATGTGACTGGAGCATTAAGACTAAAAGTACTTTGGAAAAGCCTTGACTAAATTTCACCACTCTCAATTTGCATACACAAATTTTATCACGTTCAGTTTCTACCGCATTAATGTCTTCGCGCTGCACGTTTAAGCTTTTTGTATGACTGTCGTAGTTTCTGAAAGCTTAAAAGGAGAGTCTACCAAAAAATGATATTATTTTGATAAGCTTGATGGGAGCAGAAAAATCAAATGAGCAGAACAAAAAAAGTTTGAAAAAATCGGATAACTAATAGAAAAATTAATGATTTTTTAAAGGTTTGGTATAATGAACAAACCAATAAATTTTCAGACATGTTACCAATTTCATGACGTCGTGGGTGCGCTATTAACCAGAATGTTTTTTTTTATATTAAATGGTGCAAAACTCATCATTTCTACGGAAAGGTATATAATTTGTATGAAGGGAAACATGCAAATAGGGGATCTATACCTAACTATCCTGAAGATATCTTATAGTTAGAATTCTTAGCATATCATATTATTATTTTTTTTTTGGGGGGGGGGGGGA